>CANXYC012584627.1:0-42905 GCA_948193065.1 Aleurites moluccanus | reverse complement strand
TTAAGAGTTAATTTTAACAAAAATCAACATATCTAAAATAAAAGAATAACTTTGCAATATCAAAATAAATAAATTTACTATCATTATCAATACATGATTAAATTAATAATAATAATAATTATTATTATTTTAATTTTTTTTTCCACTTATACTTTTATAAGATCACAAATATAAATCTTTTTTTTTTATTTCAAATTATATTTCAACAAGTATAAAATATTATAATCTATACAAAAATAAATATTAAAATTAGAGTAGAATTTTTTTTTATGTTAGATGTAGATTGAAAAATTAAATGATAATGTATAAAAATAGAATTTACTTACTCAAATATCTGAATTAAAATATTATCAAGAGAAAGAAACTTCAAATCTCAAATACTTGAATAAGAATGTTATCAAGAGAAATATCTTTAAACTTTTTGAACAAGAAAACTATCAAATGTGTCATGTAAAAGAAAATTAGGTAGCATAAGAATATAAGAATTTCGATATACCCATTAACAAAAAAAAACTCTAAAACATATAAACATAATCTTATTATCAATAATAAACAACGAGATATGAATTATAAATAAAAAAGCAATGACAATATAAGAATTTTCTATAAGAATAATAAACTCATATGTTTTAGTATATTTTCATAAATATAAATAATTCATTAAGATAATAAAATAAATAAAATACATGAAATTAACATTTTAAGAGTAGACAAACTTACTTGAATTTGATTACTTAAACATAGAGAATCGTGCTGATAACGTGTTATGAAAATAAAGAAAATAATGATAATTAGAATAAGAATAAGAACAAGAATAAGAATGTAGAAGATAGAGTATTCTATTATTTTTTTAGTGTGTATTACAAAATAATATGAACTCTTATTTATAGGGTTCATCTTACAATATAAATAGTGCAATAAAATTAAATTTAAATATACAAACTTATGAGTAGTGAGATAAATAAATGGACATCCACATTTATCTATATATTTATAACATAATTAAATTTTTACAACTACAGTTTCAAAATCCATAAATCAATTTTTTAAACAAAATCAAAATAAATTAACATAATTTTAAACTAAATTTTAACAATTTATAAACCGAAAATAAAAATAATTTTCATAATTTTTGAATTAAACTTGAAAAATTGATTTTCAAATTTTATTAACTAAACTTCAAAATAATTTACTTATTTTTAATTTTTAGAATAAAATTCATAATATTTGAATAATTTTTAAAATTTCTATTCAAACGGACCTTAAAGGAAATCATTTTATCAACCACATATTTCTAGGGCCCATATCATCTATCTATTTCACCAAAACCTATATAATTTTCTAACACACACTAAATGATACATGAACCTTGTTCATCCATACAATTCATTAAAGATCTTTTTTCAATCTCATTTTAAAATTTTTCTTATTCTTCATATTTTTAAAGTTAATTATTATTTTTTTTTATAAAATTATCCAATACGTTAAATTTTTTCTGACTTTTTAAAAATATATTAATTTTTTTTCTGACGAATATTTTATTATATTAGTATATCATTCTGTCTAATTTTATTATTAATAAATTTTAAAATAGTTAACAACAGCAGTAAAAATATAAAAATATTTTTATTATTTATTTTTAATTAATTATATTATATTTTTATTTTGAAAAATATTTTTTAGAGTTAGTGTATTGCATCGAGAGAAATAATAATTTTTTTTTTTTCAAAGCTTGGTGTGTAACTGCACACATGTTGCACATCTTTTTCTTACAGCTTGGTTCATCATAATTGCATAAGCTGTATATTTCTTTTAATCCTCACCTGCTACTATACGGTCCTTGAGTTCATCAAGACTTCCCCCTTAACCTCTTATGCCCTCTCTATTATGCTGCTCATGTATAACATTGTCTCTCTCTCTTAATTACCCCATCATTTTTCCTTTTTTAATATGCAGTTGTCGGTTTAGAACTTTGAAAATTAAGGGTGACGATTGCAAAAGTTATTTCACCCGCATTGTACACAGACAAGTCAACATATTATTAAATATATTTTTATTCACATAAATATAAAATTCATCTATCATAATTTTATATGTACGTGTACAAAGTTAATTAAAAAGGGTGGACCAATGCACTCAATAATTTTTCCAACAAGTCACATTACATACATATTTTCATGTATATTTTTTCAAAATTTTTTAGATTTTCTATTTAAAATGTATCTTTAAATAAAAAAACATTTAAGTAATTATATTATAATATTATCAATATATTTACATTTAATAATTAATAATTTTATTAAAATAAAAAGTATTTACAATCAATAATAAAATATATTACAAAATAAGAAATAGAAAATAGAAAATTAGGAAATTAGAAATCAACATATTTTCAGTTTTTTAATTTTCAATTTGAAAGTAAAATAAAAATTGAAAAAATGAGAAAAATAAAAAATAAAGGATAAATTACTTTTTAGTTATTGAGATTTAACATAATTAACACTTGTTTCTTATTTTTTAAAAAATTAACTAGTTAATTTTTATACTTTGGTTCTATATAATTTTTTTTACTTTTTTCTTAAAAAATTAAAAAATATATATAATAAAATGACCAAAATATTTCATTTTCTTCATTGCTTATATTATCAAAATTAAATGGTAAAATTTAAAATAATTTTTAATTTATTTAATTAAAATTAAAATAAATAAATTTAATTAAAATATTATTTTTATTTAATTATTTAATTTATTTTTATATTAAAATAAATAAAATTACTTTTTGAATGTTTAATTAAAATAATTATTTTTTAATTAAATTGAAAAGAAACTTGTGTATATATATAAAATAAGAGAAAAAATATAAATTTTTAATTATTTAAATTTTAATTAAATATACTAAAAAAATTATTATTTTAAATTAAATATAAGAAAATTAAATAATTAAATAAAAATAATTATTTTAATTAAATAAAAAGTAATTTTATTTATTTTAATTTTAAATCAAAATATAAAAAAATATGTATAAATATTGGTTAATTATGATTTTTTACTTGTAGAATGATTTAATACACTAACTCTCCCTTAATATTTTAAAAATACACTAACTTTCTGCTGACGAATGTCACAATATATTATTAGATTCTTCTATATAATTTTATCGTTAGTCAACTCTAAAATAGTAAATAAGGACAGTAAAAAGATAAAAATACTCTTACCCTTTATTTTTAATCAATTACATCATATTTTTGCTTTTAAAAAATATTTTTAAGGGTTAAAAAATATAATTTCATATTTTTTGATAACTTTAGAAATAAAAATAAATAAAAATATTTTTAAAAAAATAAAAAGTAAAAAATATTTTTACATTTTTTTTAATTTGTCAAAAATATGAAAATGATTTTTTTTATTTATATTAAAAAATTTAAGAAGAAATAATTTAATTTCTTCTTAAATTATTTTTTAAAATAAAAAATTATTTTTAATTTTATAAAAAATATAAAATAAAATTTTTTAATCCTAAAAAATATTTTTTAAAGAAAAAATAGAATGTAATTAATTAAAAATAAATGGTAAGGATATTTTTATTTTTTTACTGTTCTTGTTGATCATTGTAGGATTAACTAATAGCAAATTGGACGGAAGGATGTATTAATATAACGGGACATTCGTCGGGGGTAGTTAGTATATTTTTGAAATGTCAGGAATGACTTAGTGTATTGGATAATTTTACTAAGAAAATAGTAATTAACCCATAAATATTTCATATAAAAAATATTTATATATATTTTTATTTTAATTAATTTTAAAAGTAAGATATTAATTAAATTAAATTTTAGGAATTAACAAGTAATTTATCAAAAAAAAATTAAAATTTAAACGATGCAAAAATAGAGATATTTTGATTATTTTATTACAATTTAACAAATAGATAAAAGAAAATAAACAAAAAAAACTAAATTATCTAACAAAATTAAAGTGTAAAGATTAATTAGTTAATTTAAAAAAAAAATACAAGTGTTAATAGATCAAACATCAAAAATTAAAAAGTAATTTACCCAAAAATTAAAATAGTGAACCGCAACTAAACAATATCTCAACTTTTCAAAGCTACTTCCTCCCTGCCAAACCACATCATGCATCATATATATATTAAAAAAAAAAAAGTCATTTAAATATCAAATTAAATAGCGAAAATTGAAAAGCTGATATATCAAATATATAATTCATTTTTCTTATTCTGTACAAAGTAAAAAATTGGTAAATTATTCAATGTATAAAGTGTAATACTCTCACACTCGTATAAATATGAGATCCTTTTTATATATTTAGATAGATTTTTGTTTATTTATGTGTCTTATTTTTTATTTTTTATTATTTTTATATGTTACATAAAAAAAAATGCAAGATATAATATAAAATATATAATATAAGATATATAAAAAGATAAAAAATTTAAATTGATATATTTATGAATGCATAATACATCTAATAATTTTTAATAAAATGTGGGGTAATTTCTGTCCAAAGTAATAAATGTATTTTTCTTATCATCTCAAAAATTTATTATTCATATCGAGTTGTTATATATAATATTTTTTCTCAAAAAATAAAAATTATATTGTAAAAGAAATAATTATTTTCTATAAAATGAGAACAGTAACAAGATTAAACTCTTCCAACCAACTCATAACAATAGATAAGAAAACAAGGGTTTTCCTGGCTAACTATCCAAAACACTTCTATTAAACTAATTTAAAACTAAGCAAATATTAAAACACAAAAACTAAATGTATCATAGGAGGTGATTTTGCTTGTATTAATCACCTATATATATCCCAACTAATATATAAAGAGATTCCTTTTATTATAAATTTGAGATTCGAATCTCATTAAGTAGAACACATTAAAAAGCCCACACAAATTAAGGATAATTCAAGTGGTTGATTAACAAAATTAAAAATTCACCTTCATATTCTCCCATTTCTTAATGACTTCCACGAGAGCAGTCTCACAACTGCCACCAACGCCAACAGCCTTCCTTGCCTCTTCTCTAATTTGTTTAGCTTGCAATTTCAATTCTTCATTTCGCATCATTTCTTTAATTCTTTCCCCAAGTTCTTCTCCTTTCACCACCATCTCTTCAACCCATCCCCAGTTTCTTGGACACAAACCCAATCCACTTTTCTCCACCACTCCTTTATTTACTTTCTGATCTCCTGTTGATAACCATGCCAGCAATCTCACCCCATGCCAAGCAGCCTCAACTACTGAATTCCAACCGCAGTGGCTCACAAATCCACCTACTGCTAAATGACCAAGAATCTCCCCTTGGATTACCCATTCTTTAACTACTAATCCTCTGGTTTTTACCTTTTCCAATAGTTCATTTCCAAGAACTTCATTCAAGCTCTCTGCATCTTCTCTATCAAATTCTTTATCCTTCAACACCCAAAGAAATGGATACCCACTTCTTATTAATCCATCTCCTATCTCTCTTATCTGCTCCCTAGACATGGCAACTTTGCTGCCGAAACTAACATACACCACTGAGCCTTGTAATTGATCATCAAGCCATTTCTTTATTTGTGAATTTTCTGTTTCTCTCTCGAACTCGCATGGCATAAGTCCAACAGTGTACAATGGAGGCAGATCTTTTACTACTTTACCACTCTCGAGAACAGCCAATGTATCTGCTTCTAATCTTTCAAATGTGTTTATAAAAATCCCACTGGATTTCGCAATGTTCTTGCCTCCTTCCATGAAAATTGAAGCAAAAATACTATTTGGGACCAAAAGTGGAGGAGGGATGATTGCTTTAGGCATTGATAACCCACCTGGAATTTCAATTACATCACCTGTTTTAGAAAAATCTGCACCAGCAGCTATTGGATAGTATGCGAAGAGAGAGAACATTCTTGCACAGGAAACGAAGAGAACATAGACAGGGAGATTCAAGTTTTCAGTAACCGGAAAAACAGAGGAAATTAAAGTCACATCAGAAATTAGAGCACATGGAGATGGAGATAATGAGGAAAGAATTGCAGGAAGAAGATTAAGAACTGAGCGAGTAGCTGCTTCCCAGTGAAGAGTGAAAGGGTTTTCATTGGAATTAGAATGATTGGGATCTTGAGGAAGAAGATGAAGTTGTTTTTCTGTCACCTGAGGAAAAGCAGAGAAGAAATTGGAAATGAGTTGAGACTCAGCAGGAGTGAGAATTGGGTGGCATGTAATAAGAGTAACTTGACAGTGATGGTGAACAAGAGATTCAGCGAGTCGAAGAAGGGGTGTAAGGTGACCCACACCAGAGCTAGCAAGGAGAGCTACATGAGGATAGGAATGATTGCTGGGATTTGCCATGAGGATGATGGCTTGGCTTGTATAGACTTTCTTCAGCTGAACCTGATTGAGTTTTGAGTAAAGAAGAAAAATGGGTTCCTAGTTTATACATGCAAGGATTTTTCCTAGTTTATATTAAGGTGGGTTCAAATAAAATGACATCAGCAAATGATAAATATAATTTATTAATTGAGTAAATTTAACCTACACCTGCCTACACCAAATATATACTCCCATCAAAAAAATGATACCACTTGAAAAAAAGAAAAAATGAGTGTATTTTCATTGACAAAAAATGAATATAAATTTCATATTAATTAAATATATTTTCACGAATTAACAGGAGCGTGAAGAGGAAAAGGAGGCGTTTTTGTCTCTCAATCCACTTGCAAATATACATATTTCTCCAATATAATTAGTTTAATTTTTTAATTAATCATTTTATATTTCTAATGATCCTCCAAAATTAAATTTTTATAATTAATTTCAAGTATTAAAATTATTTAATTAATTTTTAACTTAGAAATATAAAAGATAAATAAAATTTATTTAAATAAAAATATATTTTTATAAAAAAATAAATAATTATTATTTTTAAAATAAAAATTATTAAAAAGTTTAAAAAATAATATTTTTTATTTATTCTCTTATTAATTTTAATCCTCAAATAAAATTTTCTAATTATGCTATTATCAATTGATTTGAATGTAGAAGACAATAATATATATTTAGAACATGTTTGGTGCTCCATAGGATTAGAAATAAAATCTTTTTGTTTTACTACGTAAATAATCTAAATTTTTTTATATTTAAATAATTTTAATGACTTCAATTTTTATTGATAAAATATATATTTTGAAGTTTAATATTAATTTAAAAATTTGAACTTGAAAAATAAATGTTTGAGTCCTATTCTATTTGAATCCTAATTTCAAGAAGTAACAAGCATTTAGCATAAACAAGAATATAAACAATGTTGTAGTGGAAAAGACGTATAATTTATCAACTACTAACTGTATATTTGTATATCGGTTGGTTGGAGATACTTTTCTAAATCTACGTCAAATCTAATGGGAAAAAATTCGTCAAAGGAAGACATTGAATGTGGACAATGATTTGAGCCCACATCTGTTTAATTTTTTTTTTTTTGAATTTCGCGTAGATTATTTTTATAAGAGCCATGGTATTGATGATTATTAGTTAATATTAGAAGGGAAATGAATTTTTTTTTTTTAAATTATCACACTTATTTTTAATAAAAGAGAATATTCAGTCGATTTTATTATTTTAAAAAATTGAATTAATCAAATCAAAATTTTTAAAAATTAAATCGAATTAAATTTTAAATCGAATATAATTGAATAAAAAATTTTATAAAATTAACTAAATGAAATTGAATTGAAATATTTTTTATCAATTATTCTATTATTTCAGATTTTTTAACAAAATAATTATATAATTATTATAAATATATAATTTTTAAATATAAATATATAAATAAATATAAAATATATATATATTTTTATCGATTCGATTATTTTAGTTATTTTTTATAACAATTGAATCGAAATAAATAGACTAAATTTTTTAAAAATAAATTAAATCATACTGAATAAATTAAATTAAATTAAATTAAATTTTTTATTAATTTATTTTTTTATGAGCCCTACACCTAACCGTGAAGAGAGGACAAACCTAAATCTTATCCAAAAAAAATAAATGCTTCTTACCACCCAACTCATGGTGACTTGAAAAAATCTCAAAGTTATAGTTGATATTTTGTAAAAATTTAATTAAGAACCCTAATATTTTATAAAAGAGAAAAATATTTTATAAAAATAGTTGATATTTTATAAAATAAATGATTTATAAAATATTACACTATGAGCAAAAAAATCTCAAGTTATAGTTGATATTTTGTAAAAATTTGATTAGGAACCCTAATATTTTATAAAAGAGAAAAATATTTTATAAAAATAGTTGATATTTTGTAAAATAAATGATTTACAAAATATTACACTAGGTGCCTTAATATTTTATAAAAATGAAAAGTATTTTGTAAAAATAGCTGATATTTTCTAAAATGGACGATTTATAAAATAATATATTAGAAACTCTAATATCTTGTAAAATTGTAGAATATTTTGTAAAAGTGACTGTTATTTTATAAAATGAATGATTTACAAAATAATACACTAGAAATTCCAATATTTTGTAAAAATAAAGAATATTTTATAAAAGTGACTGATATTTTATAAAATGGACGATTTACAAAATAATACACTAAGAATCCCAATATTTAGTAAAAATGGAGAATATTTTGTAAAAGTGACTGATATTTTGTAAAATTAATGATTTACAAAATAATATATTAGGAACTCCAATATTTTATAAAAATTGATAATATTTTGTAAAAGTAGCTAATATTTTGTAAATTAATCAATTTATTATTTATAATTTGCTATATATATATATATATATATATATATATATATATATAATTATTTTTTCAATTAATAAAAATATTTTAAATTATTATTTGAAATTACAATTTGGGCAAAAATATCCCAAATTACAATTTGGAAATTTTTTTTCCTTTTTTTCATATTATTACTAATTTTTTAATTTGATGAATAATATTTTTTTAATTTTTATATTTTATCTACTTTTTCATTAATAAAAAATAATCTAAATTATTGTTTCAAATCATAATTTTGACAAAAATATTCTAAATTTCAATTTGGGGAAAAATATATATATATATATATATATATATATATATATATATATTTTAAACTACTAATATTTTTTATTTTCATAAAATAAATTATATTATTAATTAATTTAATATTAACTTGTTTGAGCGAGAAATCCATAATTTTTGGAGAGAAATATAGACAAAACTTATCACTTATTATTGTGACTGCTGATTTTCATTTTAACTATAATCAATCCATTATACTATTACCAAATCAAGTAACTCATTGCTTGAAGCCACCAGAATCTACACACATATATATATATAAAAGCTTAAAAGTTAAAACTGATTGACTGAGAGGGTGTGTAATATTTTACCATCTCACGTCATTTTTTTAGAATTCTGTAAATTGATTTTCAATTAAAATTAAAATATAATTTATTGATATATTTAATAAAAATAATTAATAAATTATTTTATAAACATATTAATAATTTTATACATTTAACTATAATTATAGAACATAAAAAAAAAAATGTATAATGGAAGTTATATGTACACATTAAACAATATATATATATACACACAAATAATTAATAACAATAATTTATTTCAAAAAATAATGAAATAAAAACTTAATTTACATCTTAAATAAAATTAAAAATATAAAATATTTGAATAAATAATTAATTAGAAATTATTTTATATATTACATAATATAAAACAAAAAAAAAATCTGCACTTTGTGAGGCTACTGTCTAATTTAATATGAAACTAGGTTATAATCAGTAGCGAATCTAAAATTTTTTAAATAAGTCAAACAATTATATATAATATTAAATTATTTTATTGGCCATTAGATGCTGGGCTTGAATAAAACAAATTCGAGCCCGCCCTCTATCTCTCTCTCTTTTCTTTATAGTTCTCTTCTAAATTTTTTTCTTTGAGTGTTTCTTTTTTGATTTTCGGTGGTTCATTTATATTTTTTTACTTAAATCTTTCTATTTAATGAATACTAATTTCTTCATATATGAATATGTGTATTTTTTAACATAAATTTTTATTGTATTTGTTTTTTTTAATCCCTTTAATGTATTTTTTGTTCTTTTGATAACATTTACTTATTTATTTTATAGGAGTAATTTATTTTCCTTTTATAAAAGTATTTTATTTCATTAGATTATTTATAATTTTTAAATTTATATTTGTGATTTTGAATTTATTATTGATATTCAAATAATCAAACTTATTAAAAAAATATAAAGGTCAATTTATAGTTTAATAGCCATCAAGCAAAATATATTTATCGCTAAATTGTTAATTCTAATTATCTATCAACACGATTGAAAAATATTAAAATAAATTCAAGTAATTATATTAATTTTGTATTTTACTTTTCAAATAAAAATAGGCATAAAAAACTCTTCAATTATAAAATAATAATAAATACAATTCAAATTCAATATAAATAGGAATCTACCTAAGAATAGAACCAAGAGATCTCATGCTTTATTTCCACAAATGTGGGTGATTATGGTGGAATTGTTTGATTTAGTTTGTTTGCAATTAGCAAATGTATTTTGACATAATCGAGTTTTGTAATATGATGCCTTGAAATTAGACTAAAATGTTACTATCGCAAACTTGCTTGGTTTACATTGACTAATTTCTGGGAAATATACTTCCTAAAAAGTTTAATCTCCGGGAAGTATAACTTCAATTATGTCTGATTTAATTGCTATCTTCATGGAAAATAATAATAATAAATTTTTTTTTTGCATGTGATTTAAAAACAATAATACCCTTTATAATAGTTTAATATAACATGATAATACAAAGACCATTTATCTGACAATGAAAAAAAAAATATTACACCGAAATATAATTTAATGGTATATATATTATATTGAATATTAGACTCAAAATCGATTTTTCTCTTTCTAATATTAAAAAAAATAAAAAAAAATAATAGATTGACTTTAATTAAATGTAATCTGAAAAAAAAAATAACTGAATTTTTTTTTCGAATAGAAATTATTTCAGTATTTGTATAAAAATAAAAGTGAAAATTAATAAATTTATACTGCATTCAGATTCTTTATAGGTTCCAACTCTAAATGAAAAAGAGAACTCTTGTGAGTCACAAAGGGAATGTGACTCACCGACAGTCACCGTCACCGGTCAGGCCCGTGATGGCTAAATGCCATAATCATATGATATAAATAAATAAAACTGAAAGATTGTTGTACTTGCAACAATTTCCTTCCACAAGATCATTATAATCATCATAGGCTAATAATAAGTGAATATATTATTTATATAATAAATCTAAATTTAATTTAATTTCTGTAAAAATAATAGAAAAATAAAATAAAAAATATATAATATATATTGGTCACATTCTGATTTGGGAGAAACTGGAGCTGTTGATGAAGAATCGAAGATGTTGAAACTGATAACCCCTCCCATGCTAAAAATACATTAAAAAAAAAATTCCTTCCATAAGGAAAGAGATTTTTTTATTTTTCCAAGAGATACAGTGTTTCATTATGTACAATGTTCCAATTTCAAATGTGAATTACAAATGATGTTAATTATAATTTTTTTCCATAAAATGGTCTAATATATTAAATTTTTCTTGATTTAAAAAAAAAATATTATATTCTGACGAATAACATAATATACTATTAGACCTTTCCGTCCAATTTTACTATTAATCAATCTTATAAAAATAGTAAAAAGATAAAAATATCTTTATTTTTTAATTTTAATTAATTATATTCTATTTTTACTTTAATTTTTTTTTAGGATTAAAAAATATATTTTCATACTTTTATAAATTTGAAAATATTTTAAAAAATATTAAATAAAAATATTTTTTAAAAAATAACAAATAAAAAATAAAAATATTTTTTAAAAAATATTTTTTACTTTTTATTTTTAAATTTATCAAAAATATGAAAATGAATTTTTTATTTGTAATAAAAAATTTAAGAAAAAATAATTTAATTTCTTCTTAAATTATTTTTTAAAATAAAAAATAAAAAATAAATAATATTTTTTAAAAAATATTTTTATTTATTTTTATTTTAAAATTTATCAAAAATATGAAAATAAATTTTTTAACCTTAAAAAAATATAAAATAAAAATAAAATATAATTAATTAAAAATAAATTATAAAGATATTTTTATCTTTTTACTATATTTATAGGATTAATTAATAATTGACTAATGATAAAATTAGATGAAAGAGTCTAATAATATATTATGACATTCACTGAGAAAAGTTAATATATTTTTAAAAAGTCAAAAGAAATTAGATCGGAAGAAATTGTAATTTACCGTTGCAAATATTACAATTCAAACTGAGCGGAAACAAATAGGAACAAATCTAAATTGAATAAAAAATAAACTCATAGTCAACTTGCAAAGGCGAGTGGTCACAAGACCTCCGCGTTAACCATTTCGATTAGGTATGATTGGCCTAAGAAAGAAAATTTACATCCAGGAAATTGGAAATTTTAATTCATTCCTGATTAAATAGCCCAACTGCATTGTGGCTGTTGATAGATTTTTCTATATAGGAGAAAAAATCTCTATAATTTCACCCAAAATAAAGAATATGAAAATAACCGTACAGAACTCCAACCAGATTTAAGTGATTAAACATCCTTGCAATTTCAATTTCTTGGAAGCAAAAAAGTTCATAAAACATAAATATATCAGGAAGAGCCAACACACAAGCAAAAGTAAATGCTGACTATGAACATCAATTACTACATTGCAACTCTCATCTACTAGCATTATGAGCAGCTAAAACAAAACCTAATTGCAAGTCCTCTGCCTAGCCATATTTGATAATCCAACTACTTGCTTAAATTCCCCATCAAACTTCGTAAAAGTTAGAATCATCCTTCAAGCATAGTCTTAGCAGCATCAATCAGCGCTGGCCTAAAGTCATCAGATGCTCGACCCAGAACAGTGTATCCTTCCTTGTCTTCTACATCCACGTCTGCTCCATGCCTTATAAGAAGGAGAGCAACCTATCAACCAAAACACAAACCAATAAAATTAATTGAAACACTATTTTCATAGAAAGTCAATGTTGGTATCATTTCACATATTATCATAGTTTGGTCTTCCTTCAAGGTAAACAAACCACAGTTCTGATATTTAAAATCACCTCTACAAATCAATTGGCCAAGTCAAGTTCAACATTAGTAAGTTTGCAACTATCAGGAAACACCAAGATAGCCACCAGCTATTTCCATAATTTTTCGTCATCTTTTTATTCTCTCTTGGGGTAAAGGTGTGATTTCAAACCCATCAACTGCACTTAAGATTATCCCTAGGTGTGCAGAGTTTATTCCATGGATAAGGGTGACAGCTCAACAGGTCAGATACTGGACAAGTTTTACAGAGGAAATATTGCATCCATTCCACCTGGAAAAGTAAACATACAAATAATATATAAGCAGGTATAAGGGCAGTTACCCAATCTGGTGGGGCAACTCTATCACATACCTCCAGCTCTTTTCTCTTAATAATGATTGAAAATGCAGGCAGAACCATTCTTATTTCTAGGAAGGAAGATGTTCAGTTGAAGTTTAGCAAGTCTATAATTAAGTTAAAATTCTCTTTGCGTCATTTTTATTTACAAATTTTACAATATACAAAATCTGAAAAGTAAATTAGTAATATACCCAACAAAGCCTAGTCTAAACTATGGATGGCAAAAAAATATATACAAATCATAAACAAGTGGATTCAGAGGCATAATTTAATCGAGGACCATGGGAGGTTGCCAATTGGACAATCAGCTAGAAAATGAGCATCTGTTTCCAAGTAATTCTGAGCAAACTTGCCTCTTTGTTATGGCAAATGACTGCATTCATGAGAGGAGTTTGACCAGCTTTATCAGTAGCATCAACCTCAGCTCCTTCCTCAATTAAAAGCTCACACAACTCTGAGTTCCCTGTGCTAGCTGCTCGATGCAATGGGGTCCAACCAACCTGAACAAAAGTTAAACAGTACATTTAAAAAGGAAGTGCATGATTCTGAGCCAACTATCAGTAATACAGCACAAATGTCAATAGGGGTTAAGATTTAAAAAAAATAACTAACATAAGATAAAATACAGTTGAGTGAAGTCACAAGCCTTGTCCTTCAGATTAATCTTTGCACCATGTGATATGAGAAGTTCAGCAATCTTCAATCTTCCCTTGCTGGCAGCATAGTGAAGAGCAGTGCGACCACCATCATTTTTCAAATTAACATCAGCTCCTATAGAAACAATCAAGATGGAATCATAAAATTTTATTTGGGAGCCCAAAATTAATAGGAGAATAAAAAATAAAATAAAAAAGTTAGTTTTTTTTCTAAATTTTCCAATAATTCTTGCTTCAATTAATAATAACTAGTTATTCATAAAAGTATATTTTTAATTAATTGATCTTCCATATCTGTAGGATGAATATTAATTAAATAATTTTAATATTTGAAATTATTTATAAATATTTAATTTTAGGGGGGACCAATTAGAAATTTAGAAGAACAAATTAAAAAATAATACTAATGAATTAAGAGTAATATAAACATTTCCAAGTGGTTTGGATGGCCAAGACCCCTACCTATCCCCATTGATTATGCCACACGAAACAATTACACTTTAAAATGCGTAAATCAGAGAATTCCAAACTTATCTCAAATTCTCAAAAAATTACAACAGCAAAAACAGTGACAAAATAAATAGAGATTATCAGTAGTAAAAATCATTAAACATGCAAAACGCAACGAAACACATGATCTTACTTGTCGAATCAGTCCATAACATTTCTAACTGTTGGTATAATTTTAATCATAGAGAAGGCAAACCTAAATAATGCGGAGAAAAACACAGAAATGACTTTTATTTTACTGGAAATTCCAACAAAATGGTTCAATTGCTGCAATTTACCAGTACAATAGCCTCAATCGTCTATATAGCATAATCCCAATCATAAATTGTCCTTGGACAGTGAAACAAATGAAAATTAAATTATTTACCTCTGCTTAAGAGAATCTCCACAATTTCCACATTCCCAATGCTGGCTGCTGAGTGAAGCGGTGCCCAACCTTCCTCATCTTTGCTATTCACCACTTTTTTCAATTCATCCACATCTGATAGTATTTTGACCACCTAACTCCATTAAAACAGCCAAAATCAAAATTCACAAATAAAAACGAGAAGGAATTAAATCGCAAATCGAGGTTAAGCAAGTACCGCAATATACCTCGGGGTGACCGGAAGAGGAGGCAACATGAAGGAGGGAGCGGCCGTCGTCGTTTTGGAGAGAAAATGCCTCAGCAAGGTATTCCGGTGAAAGGGCTTTGAATATGGAAGCATCGCCAGCCTCTGCGGCCTTGAAGAGGTCTGTATCTTCGATTTTGGGTTGTGATTGCTGTGGGGGATTAATATCCATGCCAATTTTTGGGGGCTGGATTGTGGTGTCGTGGGGTTTTAATTAGGGTTTTGGATTCAGAGGTCTTGAAAGAAGTATCAGTGACGCAATTTTCATAAAATAAAAAATCCAAATGGGAAAGGGCAAAATAATATATGAAATTAAATCCAAAAGGTTCTTTTATTTAGCATTTTGTTATTTTGAATAATTTGTTTGATAATTTACTCTTATTTATAAATTTATATTTAATATATTTAAATACGCATAATGATTTATTTTTAATTTTAAAATTTAATTATATTATACTAAAATCTAATGAAATTTGAAAATAACTGTTAATGGTTTTAAGTTCAAGTCAACATTCATATTTAGAACCAAAGATTTCACCAATTTAATGAGACTGATAAAAGGAAAGAATTATTCTTTATTATAAAATTTATAATATTATTACAATTTATTTAATTTTTATAAATAAAAAAGAAAACTATAAATATATATTAACTATATTTTTTTATCGATTTTTCTAACAAGTTTTTTAATAACGGTTATTTCAATAGTTGAATCCCAAACTGTAACCTCCCTTTCCTGAAACAAAGAAATAAATAGAATAGATGTTGAAGAATAAGAAGAAAATGAAAACAAACTCTATAATAAAAGAAAATAAAAGCAACTTTTGATGCTTATCATGAGAAAATACAAGTTGAAATTGTGGAATATTTATTCTGAAACTTTAAATTAATGTAATGTCAACAGGGTGTCCCAAAGGGGTGACCTGAGAACACATGTGCATTAGCCATTTAGCCAAAGCCAATGCACCTGTGTTCTCAGGTGCCACTCCTCTGGGGTATATCATCTGTTGCATGTGATAATGTTGAAGATTAATTGTGATCATCTCCATATATACTACCAAAGTGCAAATCTCCCATGTCATTATGTTGACATCCTATTGACACCACCATATAATGTTGTCATCTTTACTAGATGATAATTTTGACCCATTTTATCAAATATTTGTCTACCTAGATTTTAATAGATTAGATAAAATCTATTCCATTTAAAAATAGTGCAAGACAATGGCAAAATCATAATTTTAAATAAGAAGTAAGAAAATTTATAATATCATTTTTTATGAATTTATATATAAATATTAATGTCTAATTATAAAAAATTTTAAAATTAGAGAATTAAAAATAAAAAGTTAAGAAAAATATTATAAAAAAAATTTTGGAGGACAAATATAAAATATTTAAAATTATAGGTTTAAAATTAAAAAATATAGGGTCACTATGAAATTTTTGAAGTTAAAAGGGTAAAAATAAAAAATTAAAAGAATAAATATGAAAAAAATAAAAATTAACATATTGTTTCTGACAATACACTTAGAGCATTTATTAAGAAAAAAATTAAAAATTATTTTTTTTATACTTGTATTGAATAATAATAATTTTTATTATTAATTATCTATTTTTTTAAAAATATATAAAGGTGAAAATCTATTTTAGCGATATAAGTAATTGAGAGATTTTTGTAAGGATATTCTCATATAAAAATAAATAAATTTAAAGTATTTACTTTCATAATTTATTACAAATTGATAAAATTTTATTAATATATTAATTTATTAATGAGTTAATTTATATTATAATTATATTTTTTAAGTAAAATATATATAACAACGCATTATATATATATATATATTTTTTTTTATTTTTAAAAAATAAGTGGATATTGATGATGCTATATTCTTCATTGGATATTCAAATTCGCACTATTCGGTCCATTTCTATACCCACCCAATTTAGATACAGGATGAATAGAGTATGACTATGTCAGATGCTTTACCATTTTAAACAAACATATTTATTCAATTTAAATGACTATATCATAAAGCTTGATATACAGTGTTTTTTGACGTCAATAATATCTGGTGGTGTGGTAAGAAATTAAATGAAAATATTATTGTTGATGATTTTTTTCAATGGAGATTTAACATACCAAAATAATAATGTGAGTTACATAATATGTGGTAGTATTTTTTTAATATTTTTTATTAAATTGGTAATAATTTTGTGATTTGAGAAATTTAAATATGATTTTTTTATTTAATTTTTGGTATTTTTAAAAAAGATGAAAAATCAATTAAATCACATACCATTATGGATGATAATGGTATTTTAGATCTATCTATTTAAAACTTGTATATTTTTTGTGATGAAATGCTGTACATTTATCTATTCAGAAATTCAATCAATTTTTTTTTAGTAATTAGGGGGTGAAAAGACGTTATTTCAAGACCGGATCGAGGTTCAACATTTCCTACGGACTATATTCAACAGTTGTTAGGGTGATGATAAGGCTTAAAATCAAGGGATTGTCGGTAGTACGATTCTTGGTATATGCTTAGCTTTTTGAGCTAAATCTAGCCATATATAATGCAGTAAATAAATGAAGAGAAAAAAAAATCAATATAATATATTAAATAAATTAAGAGCTTATAGTTGACAGTTGACAAAGCACAAATAACGTGTGGCCAATGTTGATCCTACATCTGTTCAGATACAACACGCCATTAACACTGAAAAGGAAGCATCCCCTCCCTTTTGAACCAGACGATGCTAAGAAAACCCCCCTCAACACCCCCACAAAGGTAAAAAAATCCATAACCACACATATAGATATATAGACAACTAATCAAACCCATATACATATCTCCTTCAATTATTGAATTATATCCAAAACATCCATGGATTCATCAACAGATTCTCACAACAACAAACCCACCAAGCACCACCACCAAGCACCACCATCTTCCTCTGAGCTCCTCTCAAGTGCAAAATTAGTTGCTCAGGCAGCCAAATCTACCTTCAGCCATGAATCAGAGCAGGTTGATAAAGGCAAAATTGCTGGTGCTGCTGCTGATCTTCTTGGAGCTGCTTCTCACTATGGCAAGCTAGAGGAGAAGAGTTTTGGTAAGTATGTAGAAAAGGCTGAAGATTATCTCCACCAGTATCACTCCTCCCATTCCTCTACCACGACCACCACTACTGCCTCTGCCCACTCTGCCACTGGCACAACTCAAACACACTCCCCACCGCATTCAAGCGGTGGTGTTGACCATTCTGGTGGTGGGTATGGTGATTACTTGAAGATGGCTCAAGGGTTCTTGAAGAACCAGTCCTCCCATTCTTCCACTACCACTTCTGGCCACTCTGCCACCGGTACAACACACTCATCATCACATTCAAGCGGTGGTGATGACAATTCTGAAGGTGGGTATGGTGATTACTTGAAGATGGCTCAAGGGTTCTTGAAGAATCACTGATAATATATATATAAAGGCCAACTCTTTCTTCTTGTACTTTCCCTTTTCCTTTTCTTTTATTTTTGTTCTTCTACAAGATGCTAAGACCTTTCTATCTTCTATGTTCTGTTTAATTAATGTACTCTGTTTTCGTGTTTTGAAATTTTCATTTTGTTTCAGTTTATGTCCAAGAATAATTAATAAGATAATGGTCCTATCTGTTTCCTAGACTAGACTTTTAATTTCAATTTACAGCTAAATTGTTGGTGCAATAGGACTAATTCTTGTTGAAATTCCCAAGATTGACTAGGAATTGTAAATGGAAATTAGAGTTTTTAGCTTCCCAGTTTCTTGATTTGCAAAGTCGGTAGTATAAAAGAAAGTCTGTACATAGCTTGTGGTAGATGATATATATATACAGAGTTGTGCAAGAGATGTTTTTCTTTACATTTTCTGACAAAGAAAAGACTGCTGTGTTTTTTTCCCCCTCAAACCAGATAAGTACTAAATATAATTGTTAGATATTTCAGAAGCAGGAACATGTGCCAGGAACTTTTCCTGTTTTTCTAATTTGCTTTGCCTTTTCTTTTGCTTTTAACTCTTCTTTCCTTTGCCTTTCCTTTGCCTTTGATCTTGCTCCTGCAGCAATCTGATTGACATCATCCACCTCGCTGTGAAATTGTTCCAAGGCTTTAAATCTTTTCCTCTCCAATTCTCTCTGCAGATATATAAGAGTAAATGGGATATCATTTTCTATCATTCTGTTTAAATTGCAAACAAAAAAAGAGCTAATATGGGTTCAAACCTCTGTTTTATCCAGACGGTGTCTAGATTTTGCCTTCTTATTGTTCTCCCAGGAAACTATTCTAGCATTCAATTCCTCGTACCTGAGAAATTTTATTTATCAGTAGAAGAACAGCATTGAAAAATGAGAGGAAAAAAAATCACTTCAAAAATGGAAAAGGTACTTCTTTTTTATTCTGTCCATCTCTGTTCTCTCCCAGATATCTGCTTCTGTTCCTCCTCTTACTTCAGATCTTGTTGAAGTTTTCCTGTCGAATTTAGAGGGTGAGATTGTAGGTTTAGTTGTGGCAGGCAGTTCAGGTTTTGGCATTCCCATTTCAAGTTTTTCAGGTTGAATTTCATCTGTTCTTCTCAATTGCTCATCTGCAAAAGTTGGAACCTTTTCCATCCGTGTAGTAGGCTTATCAGTAAAAGTTGGAGTCTTTTTCATTGATGGTGCAGGCTCAACAACCTTCACTGGTTTTTTTTCAACTGAGATTTCTGGAATTCTCCTTGAATCTTCACCTGATTAATCATATTGTAAATACTTTTAACCATATTTTGCATGAGAAAGTGAACTTTAATTACCAATTTTTTAGATACTGTACCAAGTTCTGCGCTTGAAATTGTTGTTGCTGTTTCCTTTCTGTTTTTGATTCGAGCAAATGAAGAGTCAGGGCCTTGGCTGATCTTTTTTTGTTCTGGGATATTGCTTGATTCTCTCAGAGATGAAATTGCATAGGCAGCGGCTGCTACTGCGGTTGCTTGCTCAATTCCAATATTGGAATCATTATCTTGATTTATCTGCCAAGAGATCTGTCTCCTGAACCAGTTCTGAGGTCTCTTTTTTTCTGCAAAATCCACAATTATAATCAGAATCTTGAATCATTTTTCCATATGTCGGTAGTGGCTTGAAGTATGGATAAAAATTCTTGGAATTGGTAGAAATTCCTTATTTGGATAACAAAAAGAAAATAAAATCTATATATTGTTGAAAAAATTTCAATATCTGAAATATGTGAATTTATATGAAATGTCTTATTTTAGTAGACTATGGATTGTATGAATTCTCTTTTTATTAAAAAATAACATTCGATTTTCTTGATTTAGTCTTTCGTACCAAACAAGTGAGATTATAAAAGAAAACCCAAAATTTTAATTTCATGATTTTTTTTTTTTTTTGATAAATTTCAGAAATTTTCAGTTCAATCCAGAAGTTGCTTAAGAATTACCTTCTTTGAAAGATGGGGTTTTCTGAAGAGGTGTTCTTCTTTCTCTAGTACTGCCAGGCCCTTCTGTGCTTTGCTGTCCAGAAAATCTCACCCTAAATAGAAGCAATCAATAGTCATAAAGGACGATTCCTAATAACAAAAAGAAAAGTAACAAAATTGCTGCATTCACCTGCTAGTTTGCTTGATCAAATAGTCCATTTCTTGAGCAAAAATGTAAACTTATTGAACAATTGTTTTGAACCCATTTGAGGGCCAGTTTTATTTTTGAAGATGAAGAAGCCTAGAGAAAGAGAGAAAGATTGTTATGGTTGGTTATAGGCTGTAACTAGGAATTGGATACAAGTAAAGTTGGATATGCTTTGCATGCAAATCCTGGTTTGGATCTTTTAGGCCTACTTTCTCAAGTAAAGTATTCTTTTTGTTTCTATAAGTCTTTTGAGTCTTGCATCTTGATGCATCATCTTTAATATTTAATGGCTAAAATTGGCCTTTTTATACATTAACTTTTTCGTAGGATTCTACTTAAGAGGTGGATAAGAATCTTGGTTGAGAACTCTTCAAAATGAAGGGATTGAAAATGGTTTTCTTTTTCTGTTGCCCAAAAGTCTGAGCTGAATTTATTCTTTGAACCAATGAGAAACATTTGAAGAATAGTTGTATAATGGGAAGTTGCTATTGTATCTGGAGAATATTTAAATTAATATTGAAAATTCTATTCAATCAACCCTAAATTTTTACAAACAGGTAACTGTTATGTAATGATAGCTAGGGATAAGCAACTGTGTATAAACCGAAAATTTGGAAATGTTTGGTGAAGAGCATAAATTACATTTATTTTTAAAACCCCGAATTGCTTTTTTTTTTTTTGGTGAAATGTAATGTCACTCAAATGTGTGAAAATCAAATCGATCAAACTGAATCTAAATAGATAATTTCATAATTTTTTTAATTTAATTTAATTTAAAAAAAAATAAGCTAAAGTTTGGTTTGATTTATGATTTATATTTTTTTCAGTTTCAAATCGAATTAAACTAAAATTATATATATTGCTTTTTACTATTATTACACTTAAATATATTTAATTTTATTTTATGTACAACCAATTTTTTTAAACCTAATATTAATTTAAAATTTTAAAAAATGACCATTTATGAAAATTAGTTAAAAATAAATAAAAAATAGTTTAATTTTAGAGAAAAAAATGTAAGTTTTGGGTGTATTAATTAATAAAGTAGACAAGTTTTATATTGTATAATATTGAATTATTTTTGAAATTTTTTTATTACCAATATATTATTGGTGTTTTTTCATAAATTTATCATAAAATAATAACAATTTATAAAAAAATATATTTGATTTAAAATTTATAAATCAAAAGTATTTAAACCGAAACCAAATCGATAATTTAACTATAATAATAATCTAGTTTGATTTGAAAATTTTTCAAATCGAAAGAATTAATTTAATTTGATAATAATTTTTCATACCGAAACGATACCACCTCTAACTCATCCCACTCCTAAAAAAAAAAAAAAAAAAAATTTGAAATCCTCTCGTATTAAAATAAAAATGATCTATCATATTTATAAAATTTCAATCATTGAATTCAAAATATAACTCATCATATCCTAGTTATCACCACATCTTTATGTTTGCCATTTTCCACTAATTTGGTAGTGATAAAATAAAATATAATCATCATATTATAACACTTGAGCAAAACTAAATATATGAGTAGAATGACCATTTAATTATATTGCATTACGTTGTATTACATTCTTGATAAGGTTAATTTCATTATATTTATTATAAATAGCTTATAATCTATAAACTATCGCCATTTCAATTCTGCAGATGTGTTGATATCATATACTTTTTCGATATGATAAAATATTAATTTTTGAAAGAATTATTATGCTAATTTGGCTGTATTAAACGTATCTTGCGTGGATGTCTGTACTACTTCACCGCTTATAATCATACAAATACTTTATCATGCACAAGCAGTGAAAAAATTTAAGGACTAGGAAACAATCTCCTAATTAAGCACATGCAGGGGCATTGAAATCTCTTAGCACTACAAAAACTATTGAAATTGGTGAAACAACAATGGGAAAAGAAGGATCTACAAGCTTAGGATTCATGAGAGGAATATCAGATGAATATGTAAGCAGTAATGGAGTTTCATTCAATAGCACCACATCACTTAGGATATTGCCATCTTTTGGGGTCAAATGATACTCTTCCCTCGGTTTTGAACCTCCAAAAGCATCTGTTTGTGGATTTTCTTCATTAGTAACAAAAACATTAAAAGTACTGAAGCTGGATAGGTTCATAAGAAGTAAAGTAATGCCAGGCTGCAACAAAAAGAAAGGGAAAATTTTATGTTAAGGATCATAATAATATAGTATATAAATAATCAATGATTCACTGACTCTTACTTTTAATATTGTTATTATTTTTTTTTTTAGTTATTTCAAAATTTTAAGATTTGGGACTTGATTATATAGATGAGTGGTTAGAAATCAACATTTGGTAATTGAATTTTTTTTAAGTGCTAGTTTGAAACATTTAGTAAACACAATAATTAAAGCTACATTTCAATATTCAGTAGTTAATGATGGGAGATATTAACGGAGAAAAAGAATGACTATAGTCATCTTTGCTCTGTCTATTGTTCCCCCACGAACTCATCAATTGCAAATTTAAGTGAAAATAAATGTTGCATGAGATGGCCGGCCAAAAGGATAAGTTTAGTGAAGATAGACAAATTTGAGAAGAATAGACATTTACTCCTTCATCTTCTTTCTTTTAGTTAGGGTTTTACAAGTTGGGCTTTGAGATTGAGTGAGAAACACTAAATCCTTTTCTTCCTTCCATTTGCATGTGATGCTATGATAAGATAAAGAATTGAAAATGAAAGAGTTTTTGCTCATTACTTGTATAAAATACCTTATGAAGAAAAAAAAAGGAAAGCTTTCATTTTTTACTTTTGCTTGTTAGTTCTGAAAATTACACCTAATGAAAAAATATATTTTTTTCGAAAAATACAAATTACATAAAAAATCTCAAAATAGAAAATTTTACTTTAATTTTAAAATTAATTACAATTACACCAATTTGATCAAATTGAAGTAAAAATTAACTCATTCTAACTTTTTTTTTCCACCTATTCATATCAAACACAATTCTATCATAATTTTGCATTAATTTCTTTTTAATTGCAAATGATGGGTGCAATTTTGATCAAACGAGTATTATTCCAACTAATTTTTAGAATTAGAATTAGAATTAGAATTAAATAGTCAATTAAAAAAAATTAAATATAATTACAATTTTTCAAAAATATTTAAATTTTATAAAAATTAAGATTTTTAATTATTAATGTTTGACTTTTTAATAATGGATCCCTAGTCAACAAATTTCAATGAATTGATAAATAAAATAAGCCTAGGCCCTCATGCATACACACATTCTAAATTTAAGATCAGCCCAAATGTACCTTTTGCTTTGAACAATGGGAATATGCTCTTAAATATGGTGAGCCAGCATGATTGGTAGCAAGCACATCCTTTCCCATGAGACGATGCCATAGAAGTGCACTGATTCAAAAGGCAACATATGAATTTAAAAAAAAAAAAAAGGAGACTAAAGGTATCAATAAAAATCTTTACCTAAAGCTTAATTATATGAATGTGTAAGTATATAATATATACCTATAATAATCTGGATTTGGAATGAAGGTTGTAGTATTTAGAAGTCCATAGTTTCCTCCAATAAGGGATTGTCTGCAGAATACCTTATGACTGAAGATAGATGAAATGCCCAATTGATCCAAATACCTATTTCAAATGAACAGGCACATCAACATTGTACTCAATAAAAGGATAGTCAAAATTTGAATCTTAACCTCTTATATTATAA
Source organism: Aleurites moluccanus (assembly GCA_948193065.1). NCBI lineage: Eukaryota > Viridiplantae > Streptophyta > Magnoliopsida > Malpighiales > Euphorbiaceae > Aleurites > Aleurites moluccanus. Next base: position 18,190 of record CANXYC012584627.1, on the reverse strand, counting down.
AATACATATTCGATTATTGAAATTGTTTTAAGGATAATTTTTTATTTTTATAAATTTGGTTGATATATTAAAAAAAGATAAATTAATTATAAGTAGTCATAATTACCAAAACCCATCAGCAAAGGAATACGACACATTCTTGCTTCCACTGTTAAAGGCTCCACCTCCTTCACCAACCCATGCTCCTGCCCATGGCCCAAATTTCTTGATTATTGCTGAGACCTCTCCATAAACTTGTGCTATTTGGTCTAAGAAAAATGGATCCTGAACCTTTAAAATAAGGGCAGGATCAATACCTACATTTTTTTTACCATAAAATAGGCAGATTTTTCTTTAAATCAGAAATTTTATTTCTACAAACACAAGCACAAAGAAAAGAAAACTGCATTAACATATAGTATATAACATATATAAAATAATTAAGGGGTAAATAGATTTATATACCTGAACCAAGATTATAAATATGGTGGGTTATTCCACTAACAACATTTGGCCCTGAAACTTGAAGATAGGTTTTAAACCAATTTGGATCAAAGAAACCACCTGGACCCAATACTTTTGGTTGTGTATTAGGATCTGGGTACAACTCTTTCACAAGTTTCTTTAGTACAGTCATGTCTTTTCCATATTGTGCTGCCTCCACCTTTGCATCAACCCCATTTGAGCACAATTCATTTCCTTCAAAAAAAAAACAATTGATGGGTTTTATACCTCGAAAAATTTGAAGGAAAATCGAATTAATTAGTTAAAATTTGGTATGGTTAATTAATTAATCAATTACCTAATTCGTAGGAGTCAATCTTGTATCCTTTTGAGATAGAGTACTTCATAAGATCATAAGCATTTTGTGGATTCCAATTCCCATTCCAAAGAATTGATCCAGTTTTATTAGGTCTTTGCCTTCCATTGAGTGCATTTAGCCCAAATGTAATTTTAGCTCTACAAAAAAAATAATAATGATAATTTAAATTATTGTTTATATATATATAAATAATTGAGATGTTAATTTGTGTTTATACCCTGCTTGGTTAAAGAAGTGATTTAGTTGATCCCATTTGTCCATGGTGAGGCAACCAGAAGTAAATCCCATCAACCCATCTTTCCTTGGTTTAAATTGGGGGCATGATGATGATCTTTTGAATGATTTTCCTACTTGGTATACCAATTCATCTTGCAATGATCCTCCAACCCTTATTCTTAATGGATCGAATGCTGAAATTTTTACCAAAATCAAAATTTTAATTAGGTTCTGAACAGTTCTAAAAATAAAATAAATGCATGACACATGAAACTTGAATTAATGTTGCAAATTTAGAAAAAGAAAAAACATTACCCATAAATTTGTTTCATTGCGTTTTTGAATTCAAGCCAGTCATATTTTAAAAATATATGAAAAAGAAAATTTAAATTCTCTGTATACTAAAAAAATGAAGAAGGTGAAAAAAAAAAAATCATATTCAAAGTATCAATTTTTATTTTCATTTTCAAAACAAATCAAAGGTACCTAAATAATTTCAGTTCTTGAAATCATGAGCCAAGGGAAAATGCAATATATGATAATAACTTTTTATGCAATGTAGCAAATATTCATCAATTCTCTTTAAAAAAAAAAATTCAATCAATTATTAATTAACATGTCAATGAAGAAACTTAGATGTTCTTGTTTATTCACAACTTACCCTATTCATAACTTACCCTTAATAGCATTTGACAAAATTTTGTTTTTCAAATCCTGTAAACATCATAAAACTCCAGAAATTCACAAAATAATATTTGAAAAAAAAAAGAAGAATGAAAAATATAAATATAAATATATTTAAATACCAAAGTGAAAAGTCCAGCTTGTCCCCATGGACATTGGTCATAGTTACATTTTGTACTTGGCCACCAATCCAAAGTTACACATATAAAATTATCATCTGTTGCAGCAATGGAGGCTGCCCCTTCCACCATAACTTTTATATCATCTTTTAGAGATGATGTAATAGGAGAAAACCATGATAAAAGAACGCAATACAATGCAATTTTAAGATTGGCCATTCTTACAAATTTCAAGTTAGGATAAGAAATTTATATATAGAAAAGCCTAAAATTTTTATAACATTAAAATTAACCAAAAATAGACTTTTCTAATTAGGAGTTGGTACCTAAAAACTAATCTAAATTAAGAATGTTTTGGTAATCTTTATCATTCAATTCAATGTAGTATTAAGTATTGACTGGTTTACATTGTAATCTTGGATCAACTTTAACTCATACAAATTGATGCATAAAAGGTTAAGGGAGAGAATCTACCTATCTGTGGCGACTTATATAGAATTATTTATTTGATTTGAGCTAATTTTAGTAAAAAATGCAGAAAAATATGAGACCATTGCATTAATGTAATTTTGAAATATACACTAACATGACCCAAAATAACAAAAAAACTAAGTATTTTATAGAAAATCACAAAAAAACTAAGGATTTTATAGAATCCAAGAAAAAAATGAAGTCAAAGCTAAGGAATAACATAAAATGAAAATTATTTCATTGAATATTATTTTATAGAATCCAAAAGCAAGGAATAATAAGGAAAAATTTATTAGCTTATACTAGCTTATCCAACTAACTATTTGTCTAATCCAACTAAGTAAAAAAAAATACTATTTCACTAAGCACATGTTGGAGCCTTGAAATCTTTGATTACGACATAAACAATGGAATCAGGAACGATAGTGATTGGAGAAGAAGAATCAGCATACTTGGGCTCCATTGAAGGAATGTCTAAGGAGCTTGTAAGTTTCAATGGAGTTCCATTTAATAGCACTACATCACTCTGTATGTTACCATCCTGTGGAGTCAAATGGTATTCTTCTCTTTGTTCTTGTTCAGCTCCATTATAGGATCTCAGCTTATATTTGTTTGTATATGGATTATCATCATTCACAATAGAAACTCTGAAGGTGGTTTGATTTGACATGTTAATGAGAAGTAGAGCAATACCGGGCTGCAACAGAACCAATAAATATAAATTTATACAAGTAAAGAGAAAATCAAGACATTAGTTCAACTTCAATCAATAAGTTTAATCCAATTTTAAAATATGAACATTTAAATACCTTTTTCTTGGAACAATGAGAATAAGCTCGTAAATATGGAGTACTATCGTGACTGGTAGCTAGCACTGTTTTTCCCATTAGGCGATGCCATAGGAGTGCACTAATACATAATTAAGAAATAAAAATACTATTATTAAAAATTAATGGTTATGAAAATTTTCTAAAAATCTTTAAATAAATAAAAGAAATATACCCATAATAGTCAGGATTTGGTACGAAAGAAGTGGTATTGAGGAGTGCATAATTTCCTCCAACGAGGGCTTGTCTACAAAAAACCTTATGATTGAATGTTGATGTTAAGCCCAACTGATCAAAGTACCTTTCAAAGAAATAAAAGATAAACCAATATCAAAATCTGATAAAATCTATTCAATTTTTTTTATATAAGTAATTCAATCATTTTAATAAATTAGTTTCCAACCAAAATCCATTGGCAAAAGTATGAGAGACATCTTTCCCTCCACTGTTATAAGCACCACCAGATTCCCCAACCCAAGCTCCTGACCATGGACCAAATTCCTTGATGCTGGTTGAAACATCTTTGTATGTTTGTGCTATTTGATCCAAGAAATATGGATCTTGAACCTTAAAAATGAGGTTTTTATCCACTCCTGCATATAATATCATATTAATATTGACAAAATAATAATAAAAGCAAAATCAAAGAAATAAAAATAAAAACATACCTGGTCCAAGATTGTATATATGGTGGGTCACTACATCAACAACATTTGGTCCAGTTTCTTGAAGAAATGTATTAAACCATTTCTGATCATAAAACCCAGCTGGACCTAATACTTTTGGTCTTGTAGTAGGATCAGGATACAATTTATTTACTAATTTCTTGAGTGAGATCATATCTTTGCTGTATTGAACAGCATCAACTCTTGCAGATACTCCAGATGAACATAACTCATTTCCTGAATATATGAGTCCATAAAAATTCAATACATAATTAGTTTTATATGAAAATTTTAATTAAATTATATAAAAAAAAAAAAATTACCTAATTCATAAGAATCAATCTTGTATCCCTTGGAAATGGTATATTTCATAAGATGAGCTGCATTTTTTGGATTCCATTTGCCTAACCATAGTCCGGTTGAGTCGTTGGAATTCCGCTTTCCAAAGAGAGCATTTAAACCAAATGTATGTATAACCCTATAATAAAAATTTTAAAAATTATCAAATAAATTAAAAAAAAAAAAAAAGTAGTGTGTATGATGCATACCCAGTATTGTTGAACAATGCATTAATTTGATCCCATCTATGCATAGGAAGATGTCCTTTACTAAATCCAAACAAGCCATTATCGTCTCTTTTAAGGTGAGGAAATTTCCTTACAGCATCTCCAACTTGATAAACAATTTGATCTTGCAATGATCCTCCAATTCTAATTCTCAAATTACCAAATGCTGAAAATTTTATTTTAACAGATAATTAGATTTTCTAAAAATAAATAAAAAATCTAATAATTCAAAAACTCAAACAATAATTTCATACCCTTTATAGCATTAATCAAGATCTTATTTTCCAAATCCTGCAAATAATATTTAAATTTAAATCAACATATATATTACAAAAACAAAAACAAAAATAAAATAAAATAAAATACCAAATTTAAAATGCTAGCTTGTCCCCATGGACACTGTCCATAATTACACTTTGTACTTGGCCACCAATCCAAAGTAGCACATATAAAAGTATCATCTGTTTTAGCTATGGAGGTCAATCCCTTCACAGTAACCTTTACATCATTCACCTCTGCAACTGCAAACGAAAATAAGCATAATGCTACGAAGATAAAAAGAGTAGTGAACAATCTAATTTTAGCCATTGGTTCAATGTTGAGATGAGATGAAGTGTATTGATACAATAGTTTACGTGTTTATATATAAGATATAAAATCAATTTTTTAATAACAACCAAATCTAAACAAACTCTATCTCGAATAATAATCTAAACTAAGTCCATCCTAAATAACTCTATCTTAAATAACTTTATCTTAAATGATAATCTAAAACTCTATCCCAGTTGTAATAACTTTATTACGAGTGAAACAAATCCATCACAAATGAAACTCTATCTGCATATTATATATATATAAGACAAAACCTTGACTCATTAAAACTCTACTAATTAATTTGTTATTTAGCAGAAATAAAAAAAATTAACTTAATCTTAATAATTCAGATGATGTTTATCATTGTACAATTAATTACTTTCGAATATCTCAAAAATTAATAAAAATTTAACTTAATCTTAATAATTCAGATGATGTTTATCATTGCACAATTAATTGCTTTCTAATATCTCAAAAATTATTAAGATTATTATTATGTTTTTAATTTAATAATATTGTTAAATTGAGTAAGATGAATATAACAATTGAGTATATAACAAAATTAATTACAAAATAATTATGAGGTTTTCACAAGTTTTCTTATATAAAGAATATTCATGCAAATTCTTTCAAGACATTTATAACCTTCCACGTTAATATCTGTTGTGACAAAATCTGAAAAGCAACATGCTAAATCATGTATTTTATTTAAAATAAATCGATGAACATTTTGATATGATATGTTTATATGTAAAATCTGGCAAAAATATTCATTAGTTATATTTTTTTTTAAATTGTTAATTGTTATTTAAATTTTAAAATAAAAATTAAATTAAAGGTATGAAAAGAGAAAAATTACAACAAAATTTTGCAAATTTATTTAATTTTTATAATAATAATTGGTAATTGTATGTAATGTACATGTAAATTAATTATTATTAGAAATTTTAATTTGGTAGAGTTTATATATTTTTTGTGCAATTAAGGTGGAGACGCAAATATATTGAAAAAAATAATTTGAAGTGATTTATATTAAAAATTTAGTAGAAAAAAGAAAAAATAATCATGAATATTCATCAAATTTTGCCTTTTTTTAAAGTTCATTAAGAAAATCATAATATTAATTCCAGAAAATATATAATAATTTTGTAATTCATCTTTAGAATCATATATAATTAACTAAGATTGATTTATATATATATATATATATATCAAATAAAAAGACTTTTAGTCATGTAACTTGTTGGAATAGTGTGTGTGTGTTTAGCCAATGCAAAAGATAGGTGAAGGAAAAATAAATTATTCAATAATTTCAGAATTCCCAAATTTGTGTATAAGATGTCATTATTATATTTCTCGTTTCTTGCACAAATTACTTTACTTTTAAAACTTATATTCACGAGTAAATATAAATAACTAATATCTCTTAAAAAATATAAAAAACTAATTAAAATTTCAATCACTTAGGCACATTTATAAACTAGAAGCGACCAACCTAAGCATAGATATTTACACTTAGAATTTATAATAATTAATTTGATTATCATAAATAATTATGAAGGTTTGAAAAGCTAAATGAATTTAATTATAACATTATGACACAATCAATCCATTAATCATCTACTAATTTTTAGAAGATTATTCAATAATACATATGAATATAGAATACACCTCTCTTATAATTAGGTGAAATTTATTTTTCACAATTTCAATTAAATTTCATTTTGTTATAAATGTCAAACGTATTACATTATGTATCAATTTAATGCCATTCTACAACATACAATGCAAGTAAGTTTTAGTGAAATCAATTCAGAACATGTACTCTATTACGTGATTCATTATCTATCATATATCATTTATTTTTATGTGATATGACGTAATAAAATAAAATAAAAAAACTCAATGGCCAATAATAAGTAAATTCACAAGGCATCACTGCCACAGGGCTTATTTTTCCCGCAAATCAAAACAGAATACCCATGAACCTATGCCAGCGACAAGCAATAGTAGAAGATGTCTCCTGCTTTTGGAGAAATGCAAGAGCATGAAGCACCTAAATCAAGCTCATGCACAGGCAATCACATGTGGTCTCAGCAACAATTCCTTTGCTTTGAGCAGACTCTTAGCCTTCTGCTCAGACCCACTTCATGGAAGCCTTAACCACTCGTGGAAACTCTTTCAACACATTCAACAACCCACCATTTGCATATGCAACACTATGATTAAAGCTTTTCTGCTCAAAGGTCAGCTCACTAATGTTCTTAATTTATACTCTAATATGATCCAAAATGGCATGTTCCCTGACAATTATACCTTGCCTTATGTGTTAAAAGCTTGTTCAAAGTTACAATCTTGTTTTCTTGGTGAATTAGTACACGGGCATTGTTTGAAATTGGGTTTTGTGGTTAATACTGTGGTGGGTAATTCTTTGATTTTGTTGTATTGTGGGTTTAGTAATATGAAAGCTGCAAGATACATATTTGATGAAATTCCTAGTCCATGTTGTGTGTCATGGACATTAATGATTTCCGGCCTTGCTAAAGTGGGTGATATTGACTCTGCAATATTGTTCTTTGATGGAGCTCCAGAGAAAGATAGAGGAATATGGGGTGCCATGATTTCTGGGTATGTGCAAAATAATTGTTTCAAAGAGGGTTTATATGTGTTCAAGTTAATGCAGTTGACTGACATGATGCCTGATGAGGGTATATTTTTAAGCACTCTTTGTGCTTGTGCTCAGTTAGGTGCTTTGGATACTGGGATTTGGATTCACAGATATTTGGACAGGCTAGAACTGCCATTGGGTATCCGTTTGAACACAGGTCTCATTGATATGTATGCAAAGTGTGGGAATTTGGATTTAGCTAAGCAACTGTTTGATAAAATGCCCCAAAGAGACAGAGTTTGTTGGAATGTCATGATTTCTGGTTTGGCAATGCATGGAGATGGAGAGGGTGCGCTTAAGATGTTTTTGGAGATGGAGAAGGCCGGTTTTAGGCCAGATGATGTTACATTCATAGCAATTTTGTCTGCTTGTAGTTATTCTGGCATGGCATATGAAGGGTTAAGACTATTAGATAAAATGTGTAATGTGTATAATATTGAGCCTAAGAGTGAACATTATGGATGTATCGTTGATCTTCTTAGCAGAGATGGCCTCCTTCAAGAAGCAAAAGATATAATCGAAAGAATGCCTACTTCAAGTAGTTCCTCTGAAGAAGCAGTAGCTTGGAGAGCATTACTTAGTGCTTGTTGCAACCACGGACAAGCCCAACTAGCTGAAGTTGCAGCCGAGAGACTTTTGAAGTTAGAACTTCACAGTGGGGTGTATGCTATGCTCTCAAATTTGTATGCAACTACTGGGAAATATGATCATGCCAAAAGAATAAAGAAGATGATGAGAAACAGAGGGGTAAATAAGGTACCTGGTTGCAGTTCGATCAAAATTAATGGCGTCGTTCATGAGTTTGTTGCAGGAGAGCAAACGCACCAACAAATGGCAGAAATAGAATCTGTTTTGGGGAAGATGAATAACCATTTGAACTATTTAGGATGTAACCCTCTCTGCGTTTCTGGTTGAGCAGACATGACATATTCTCTCATGCCTGTTTCCGGTCCATATCCTTGTGGCATCTTAACACCATCAATGATTATTTAGAACACATACTTTTTTCACCATCTCCTCTTATGGTACAATTCATAGGTGCTCTTAGGCTTTCAGGTATAATGTTAGTATACTTGTCAAACAACAAACATCATGTTGTTGAAGGATATTGTGTAAGGTTTGTAATGGTGAAGAATTTATAGGGCGCACCAATGATTTCTATGCACCACAAGCGTTGCATACAAAGCATTGTTCATATTTTTTGCATTATTTATATAAAGATGGTATGTTGAACTAATAAGTCTTTGATTTAATGGAGTTATCCTTAGAATTGTGAGGTTGCAAGACTGAACTCCAGTTGGAGTCAAACTAACAAATAAAAAAGATGCTATCTTAATGCTTATATACAAGCAAAATTGAAACCCTCAAAAGTTAAATGTCAAACATACATAGCATTTTTTAGGATTCCAAGGTAATTCTAAATTTACATTTTGGATTCCTGGTTCTATTTTGATATATTCTTGTGATTTATTGAATGTCACCTATTGGGATTCTAAAATCTCCCATGGAAATCCCAACTCCGAAGTGCTATATGCCATGTAGATGGCTCAACAAATTTGCTCAACTAGTCAAACACCCACACTTTTCATGGGAATATTATTATCTTGACTAACAATAATATCAGTAAGTTTGTTAATATGAATATCGAATTGATTACTCGTATCAAGTTTAAAATTAGTGATGTTGATTATGCACCCATCTTATTTATTATTTATAAAGCATTTTTTTATAATATTTTTTAGATAGATAGAAAATGCATCGCGGAACATATTTACCACAGATTTATTTCCATGTTCTTTAGCATGTCTAGAAAATATAAATAGAGAATAACGTTTAATTCCTTCAAAATGGGAGAAAAAACTGCATAAAATAGAAGCAACTCCATAGCAACACTAACTCATCAATAAGTAACCTAAATCCAAAGCCTGCAGGCCACAATTTCTCGAGCTCCATATAATGTGGTAACTTTTCTTTGTTTAATCGAGCTATTCACCGATTGACAAAACTTTCGGTGGAGAACTATGGAATTTTCGCATTTTCATAACTAGCAATGGCAAATATGATCACCGTATCCAGACAATTAAAGAATAGGTTGTTGTCAACTAAACTAAAAAATCTGCATCTGAAACTTCAAGAACTTTATGGACACCTATTGGGTTAACACCAGGCTTGAATGCATTTCCATCAATGTACCTGCACATGGCAATAAATCAATTATCAAATAACCATGATCACAAATTTTTTTTTTCTTTTGAATGAATGATTACAAAATTTTGAAATTGTCTAGTTCACAGGTCTGAGTGGAGAAAGAAACTCACATTTCTTTCAAGTACTGAAGTTTATAGAAGGCATCAGGGATTCTCCCTGAAAATTGATTGTGATCCAAGTAGCTGGAATAGAATCAAGGTCAGATTAAAAACATCCGTCTATACAGGAAAACATGATATCTTTCAATAGTAAGCAGATAATGCACTGATATATTGTATTTCTTATACTGAGAGGGAGCAGGGGGAGTATAGCATCCACTGACTTGCTTGCACAGCAAGTGCATTTAGTTTTATCATGCAAAAACAGCCAAGAACACCTTGATATCCACATACAAGCAAGGCCAGGTACATGCGGTTAAAGGGAGAAAGAAATAACCAAGAATTCAAAATAATGGTTATGCATGATAATACATAGTCTCCTCACAACCCGGGGCAAGAATTCTTGTAATCAAATATTCCTGAGGTAGGTGTCATTTTTAAGTATCCAAAATGATATGCAAAGGAGCGTATCTTAAATACTTTGAAAGAAAAACATTAAATAACATTTGGAACATCAGAAATATTCTGTTGAGATTACGCATTTTGTTATTTACAAATAGTAGCAGTAAGTTAAATTCATGCATCAAACCCTTGTTTTTCTGTGTCAGCCTAAGATATCATAATTCAGTAAGTCAATAAATAGTAATACAAATTGCTCCAGGAAAAGTTAGATTCTATCAAAAGGAAAAACAAAGGAAAAACAATGTATAAGCAAAAAAAGTTTCAGAAAGGAACTTACAAGTGAGTCAATCTATGAATACGAGCAACTCCAGCAGGTATGATTCCAGTCATCCTATTATAAGATAGATGCCTGCAACCAATAAAACAATCAATTAGACAAACCTCATAGGTAAAAACCAATTAAAATCTAGCTAAAAGATAATTTTTCTACTGTAGGCTGTAGCATTCCAATAAAGAAGCACTTGTTCTCATTCAATGAAGACAATTGTGTAAAAAGAGAATAATAAAGATAAAATGAAGAGAACTTACAGTATTTCTAAATTGCTCAAGTTTGCAAGTTGTGCAGGGACTCCTCCAGTGAAATAATTGTTATTTAGATAACTGCATATCATAGTCATAAATATAGTTACTTAAACTAGCCGTTTGTTCATTGGGCAGAAAATATCAGTAAAATAATTGTAAAATTTGTTAAACCAAATAAACTTACAGGTTGCGGAGTGCAGGGAAGCAACCCTCAAAGCGTATTAATTCCCTTATAGTACCCACCAAATGATTGTTGCCAACATCCCTACACATATGGTTTGACAATAAGACACATTAAAAGTATAATGCTACGTTGCTAACCATTACTCCAGAGCAAATATGCAAGTATATAAGAAGGAGAAGCACAGAAAGTTACAAATGCCGAAGATTTTGCAAAGTCCCCAACTCTGTAGGAATTCTCCCAGAAAAGCGATTTTCATGTAGATAAAGATACCGGAGCTCCGGGAGGTTAGCAAGCTCCTTAGGGATTTCACCTTTGAAATTATTGAAGCTCAGATATCTGCAAAAGTTTACCTCTACAATATTAACCAGAATAAAATCTTATGAAAAAGGAAGCAGTATCCCAAGTATCAATATAAAATTATAACCGAAGAAAATCCCAATTCACTTACAGATGGGTGAGACTCTTGAGTTCACCAATTTCAGGAGGAATGGCATCTTGTAGCTTATTCCACCTCAAATTACTAAGAGAACAAAAAAAAAAAAAAAAGAATCAGAATTTGTATCAACCAAACCAAGTTACCCAAAATTTTAAAAATTTAAGCACAAAGAAATGCTATAAAAGGCAGCGAAAGGTCTATACAGTATCTTAAGACGCTTCAACCGCCCAATTTGGGGAGGAATAGGCCCTGTCAATTTGTTATTATGAAGATCCCTATTATGCAGAAACATTCATATAAATCACTTATCAAAACAAGCAAGCAATAAATCAAAAGATACATATATATATATATATATATCTTACAGCCTAGTAATATCCAACAGATTGGTAACAGCAGTAGGAAACGGCCCAACAATTGACACAGCATACACTTCCCTGCAAGCAATAAACTTTAAAAATTAAATTTATTTCAATATCTCTCTTTAACATTTCTAATTTCGTCGCGAGTAATTAATTTTACAATTCAGTGACGACTCTATAATCTCCTTGAGTGGCACAAGTAACGCCAGACCAAGGCAGCAGATCGCCATCACCGCAAGGATCATCACCTACCCAAGCGTACACTACTCTCCATCCAAGCGATGCTTTAATCTCATTCAAAGCCTTGACTGAAACAAGAAGAAAAAATGATGTCAATAATGAATATAGTAATGAAGATAAAAGAGAGATCTGAAGACTTACCGTCGCGTTTTAGGGTTTTGGAAAAAGCGAAGTTGAGGAAAAGAGAGAAAATTAGGATCAGAAACACTGAATTTGAGAGACGCGAAAACATCTTCTCATAGCTCAGATCATATCCGAATTTTCTTTATTTTCTACAAAAATTGTGAAGAAAAATTTAGAGAAAAAAAAAAGTATGATTATATATAATGTGTATACATATAAACATATTATACATATAATACATAAGTATTAATTACATACATTTTTTTATGGCTTATGTAAAGGGTGAAAACCAAATCTACTGAATTGATGAAATCAAAGTAAATTAATTAAATTAAATTAAAATTAATAATTTTATAATTTATTTAATTTTATTTTATTTAAAAAATAAAAAAATTAAAAATTTAATTTAATTTATAATTAAAATTATATATATATTATTACAATTAAATATATTTAATTTTATTTTATATATAATCACTTTTTTAATTTAATATTAATTTATAATTTAAAAAAATATCATCTATAAAAATTAATTAAAATTAAATAAAAAAATTAAATTTTTGAGAAAAATATAAATTTTGGATAATTTAATTAATGAAATAGATAAATTTTAAATAGTATAATATTAAATTATTTTTAAAATTTTTTATTATTAATATTTTATAAATATTTTTTTTTTAAATTTATAATAAAATAATAATGATTTATAAAAAAAAATAATTTAAAATCATTAAATCGAATCAAATTAAATTAAAATTAAAAATTTAATTATAATAATAATTTGATTTGATTTAAAAAAAAATTACAAAAATATTAATTTAATTTGCTGACATTTTTTAAACTAATTAAACCAAACCTATATCACTTCTGCATATGTGATGTAGCAATTCAAGTTATTAATGTAGCATTTCAATTCAATAATTCCTATGATATTGCCCAAATTATTTTATTGTTCACTCGCTAGACAGTATATATCAATGGACTAAAAGAGAGTCAACTACTTACCCCAATTTAGTTTAGTTATTCATTACCATTGTACTTATAATTATTAATATCAATATTTGCTTATAGTTAATTATTGTATATGTTTAACAAAATTATTATTAATTATTAACTGTTAATATATTTAATAATTATTAAAAATAAATATTAATATTTATTTTTAATTTAAATATTATTTCTAAAACAACAATTTAATTTTTTTATTTAAATAAATATTAAAAATTTCATAAAACTCTTAACTAACATTTTTTATAAATATCAACTGTTTAACTACATAATAATTAATTATTTTTAATTTAATAGATTTAATGTAATTATTAATAATAAAAAAAATTAACAATTACATCAAATTTTTTTATAAAATACCCACTTAATGTAGATTAGTTATTTTTCTATGCATTATATTCCAGTTTTTTTTTTTTTAGAATTAAAATTTTAGTATTATGAATAATTTTTTTAAAATTGGAAGGGTATTTGTTTTTTAACTTTTTTCAATTGGGTATTTATTAAGTTTTAATTTAGGGTAACATTAGTGTTAGAGCAATTTTTGTTAGGAACACAACAATGATTTTTTAAAATCATTTAATTTATATAATTTCTCCTTACAGTATATTCTTAATCTAATTGACTAATCTGCTAAAAAAGAAACTGTTCCATTATATCTTCTCTCTCCGGCTCTTTTATCTTTTCCGACCATTTCTATAAAAAACTAGCGGCCATTACACAGTACTTCATAGCTAGTACCATTATTGTCAAAGTTAATTTGATGAATTTGACTAAAAGAAGTGAGGTAAAATTGGGTGGAGACGGAGAGTGCATAAATAGAGAAACTTCTCAAATCTTTTCTTTAAGGGTAGTATTTTGAGCAGTATGAAAGCTTGAAGTCTCATTTGATATGAAAATTCAATTTTAACATCTAATTAATAACTTGCATGTCCCTCCTACAAAATTAAGAAGAATAAATCAATTTTTCTAAAGAATTAGAATTGAACATATTCCAACAATGTGGAATAGAACCCAATTTATACATTATCTAAATACTTATGACAGTTATCAATGGGGAAAATTCTTGATTTTATTTGACAAAAAATTGTTCTTTTTATCAATAATATTGTTTATTGCTCATTGATATATTATATGATTAATTATTAGGATGCTAATTGTTCTGCGATGAGTGACTATGAGGGGAAGATCAAAGAAAGCATGTGATTTATGAAATTATTAAACTATAAAAGAAATAGAGAAATAGAATAAAAGTTGAAAAAATTAACCAGTCAATTAACATGATATTGTTTCAATATGATTTGATTTAAGCACAATAATTATTATAATGAAAGTTTTCAATTGCTGGTTTCTTGTGCAGAATGAGAAAATGAATTAGATATGCAAAAGAGGAAGACATGTTCAGAACCCAAGAAAAAAAAACAAAAGGTAGAATTCATATTATTACATAGACATTTATATGTAAGTATAATAATTTTAAAAATTTATTGCTATGGCTCTGAAAAACATTACCCTTAATTTAATATAAAAAGTAAAATATCAATTAATGTAGGCAAACATTATACAACATCACATAACTTATCTTCTAGAATTGACAATCACCAAACAATGAATTTTATAGCATATATAAATTTAAAATCTAATTACTTATTCACTAGTTTTAACTTTTATATATGATTAAACTTTAGTTTATTTTAAAGTCTAATTTTATTTTTTTTTTGAACATAATCTCTTTTTATTTATTTTTTGGTTCATTATAAAAAATTTAACAATTTCAAATAATAATAATAAATTATATTTTATCATATTAAATAATTTTTTTACTAATCTTTCATATATGTATAGCGAGAATTAATTAAGTAATTTTAATATTTATAATTATTTATAAAATCTTAATATTGATATGACTAATTAAAAATTTGAAAGGATTTGTTCAAAAATTAAAACTAATTATATATAAATAATATGTATTTTCAAATTAATTATTAGAGGGTTAAGAATCAGGCTTGTTCCTTATTTTGCCACGAGAGATATGGAAAACTTAGGAGCACACAAATTTGAATATTGCGAAATTTTAAATTTGTTATACAAAATTGATAATATATTGCATTGAATTAATATGTCAATGACTTTATTATAATTTTTAAAGATTTGAGAGAATAATCGAATATAGATTTATTATCCTTTATCATTAGATTATGTTTTAATATATTATATAGGGTTAATTACGATTTTTTTCTTATAAAATGATTAAATACATTAATTTCTTCTTAATTTTTACAAAATATATTAATTTTTTCTGATAAATGTCACAATATATTATTATATTTTTCCGTCTAATTTTTTTATTAGTCAATCCTAAAATAGTCAATAAGGGCAGTAAAAAAAATAGAAATGGCTTATTTTTTATTTTTAATTAATTACATCCTATTTTTGCATTTTAAATTTTTTTTTGGGTTAAAAAAATGTATTTTTATATTTTTTTTACAACTTTGAAAATAAAATAAATAAAAATATTTTTTATTTTATTTTTTAAAAAATAAAAAATTTGAAAATTAAAAATTAAAAATTAAAAATACAAATAAAAAATATTTTTTAAAAAATATTGCTATTTTTTATTTTCAAATTTGTCAAATATATGAAAATGGATTTTTTATTTATATTAAAAAATTTAAGAAGAAATCATTTAATTTTTTCTTAAATTATTTTTTAAAAATAAAAAATAACAAATAAAAATATTTTTTAAAAAATATTTTTGTTTATTTTTTATTTTTAAATTTATAAAAAAATGAAAATAAATTTTTTTAATCTAAAATATATTTTTTTAAAGTAAACATATAATGTAATTAATTAAAAATAAAGGATAAGATATTTTTATTTTTTTATTGCTCTTGTGACTATTTTAAAATTGATTAACGATAAAATTAGACGAAATGAGATAGTAATATAACGGGACATTTATCATAAGAGAGTTAATATATTTTTAAAAAATAAAAAAAAAATTAATGTATTTAAACATTTTACAGTAAGAAATAATAATTAACTTTATTATATATTATCTTAAAAGTATAAGGAAATATCATATCTCAATAACTAATTAGATTGGTTAGTAAAAAAATTTATTATTCGTTTTATATAATAAAATTTGATTTTAGGATTAATATTTAAATTGTAATTTTTGAATATCTAGATTAATGTGACAATTATACTCTTAAAATCTAAAAATTAGTTCTAATTGACGCAACCTATTTTCTATAAAACAAATATTCGGGAATGAGTTAATGACTTGATATATATCCATAGCTTAATGGTAGAACATATTCTCAACTATATGGTTCAATAATGCTGTATTTCTCAATGTTTTTAAAACCGAATCAATTAAAAAATCGATGAACATAAAGAGTCAAAAATTCAATTAGAATCAAAAAGATTAAATATATATATATATATATAATTTGACATTTATTATATATACGATGAAAGTAAATACAATACAATTATATTTAAATGAAAAATTTATATAATTTCATATTTTTTATGAGGTTGTTAAGCATTAAAATTAAGCTATTTTATTAGTATTTTAGGTGTCATTTTATACTTAATTAAGATAATTTATGTTTTAATTAGATTAATTTTGTTATAGTTTTGAATTTTAATTTCAAATTAAGATTTAGTAAAATTTTGGTAGATTTAATGGGATTTAAATTTAATTTTTAATAAATATTTGATTTGATTTGATTTTGATTTTGTTAAAATTGTTAATTATGATTTTTGAATAAAGATTTCTAATTGATTTGTCATTGTTTTGAAGTTTTAAAAATTGATATTTTGGATTTTCAGTTTGAAAATCTTTTTCAGGGGCTAAAATACCGAGTACCGGTATTTAGAGACACTACCCGGTATTTGGAGAGAAGGAACTGGTATTTGAGAAGCAAGTGGAACCCGAAGGACAGTAGAGAATATCGGGTACCGGTATTTCACCATGTACAACCGGTATTTCACTGGACAACCAGTATCTCGCCTCATTGCATGAAATACGGGTACCCGGTATTCTGAGCCAAACTACTCGGTATTTCATGCTTCTACCCGGTATTTGGTACTGCCTTCAGAAATTAAGTCTATAAAGAGGCTATCAAGGCTTGGAAAAGAGAGATCACACTTGGGAGCTAAGGGGACTTAAAGGAGGTTAGAGAAAATGATTTTTAGAATTTCAAGACCTTCAATCAATCAAAGAGATCATCAATTAGAGTTTTTATCTTCTCTACTTAATTTCTTTGTGAATTTAGTATGAACATGTTTAATTTATTGATTAGTTCATCTTTTTTTTATTTAATCATGTTGAACTAAATCGTTTTTCTAGGATTTAGATGAAATTAATTGAATAATAAAGGTTGATGACAATGATTTATAATTTTAATTGTTCTTAATATATATTTGATTTGTTAATTTTGATTTATAAGTGTTTTATAATTGACCATTATAATTACTATCTAAGGTAGCTATTTACAAGCGAGAGTTGCGATAGTTATTTGTTCATGAAATTAATAAGCTAAGGCATGTATCGCTAAGAGATTAGGGTACACTTTAATGGATTTTATAAAATTACTAAGGATCTTAATGAATTCACATTAATTCGGTAATCACGAGAGTATACACTTGCATTAATGTTAATGTTTGGATTTTTGCTCGAGAGAGATTAATTCATAATTTAGAGTAATCAATCCATCAAATACTTTAGTTTTGAAATCATTATTAAGTCAATCAACCGGGTAAATTCAATTAACGGAATCTAAATTTTAGATCGTTTTCTTTAATATCTTAAATTCCCAAGTTGAGATTTCTTATTTATTTAATTTTGCTTTAAAAATTCATCCAACCCAAATTAATTTCTTCCCAATTAATAAAAATAATATAAATTTCAATAATTGACAACGCTTC
>CANXYC012584343.1:0-12268 GCA_948193065.1 Aleurites moluccanus | reverse complement strand
CCCCCCCCCCCCCCCCCCCCCCCCCCCCCCCCCCCCCCCCCCCCCCCCCCCCCCCCCCCCCCCCCCCCCACGAATTGGGTGTTTTTAAAAAATAACCGATAAATAAAAATTTATTGCAAGGAGAAGGAAGAAAGAAAGAACACAAAGAATTTATTGTAGTTCGGCCAAAACATGCCTACGTCTACTCCTTAAGATCGCACCTTAGTATTTTACTAAATTGGATCCTTTTTACAGATTCAAGATCAAAGCTTAGTGTTTTGGCTCACACTAAACTTTTATAATGTGTTCTTCACTAAGAAGGCTCACACAAAACCCAATATAGTTATAAGAGATGAGAAAGAATTAACTCTCAATTTTATCCTAACTCTCAGACATTAATTGCTCTTCAACAACCCTGAAGATTGGAAATTAATACTCTTTTACACTGTAAAACTTAAAAGTTAGCTCACAAGACTTAAATGATCAAGAGTATGAATTAATGCAAGAATAGATGTTGTTTTTAGACATTAAACCTTCATACCAACCCACATTTATAGTCTTCATCAAAATAGATATGTTTGGCTTCATTTAAGGAGCATTAAATGTTAACTTTAGCTTTCCAACGACTAGTTTTTCTGTCAGAATTCGAAGTGTAGCAGCTACTATACGAAAGTAACGGGCACTACTTAGTTTTGATTGAAGAACTTCACTTCTGCGATTCTTTTATAGTGACTGTAAATCTAGCTGTGTAACAGGCTCGACCAAATATGTAGTGGCTGTGACTTTGTGCCTGTTTCTCCAAAAGGCTACTATCTCTTTGAGCTGGCTTAGTAGTAGCTGCTACATTCCCATAGAGGATGCTAATTTTTGCTCACTTTGACCTTTGAGCTTCTAGACCTACTGGACTCCTTGGTTGTAGTTGTGACAGGTTGGTAGCAGCTATTACTGCCTTTGAACAAAATGAGTAGCAGTTGCTACAACTTCATAGCGGGTGCTACTTTTACCTTGCTGTAAAACTTAAGCTTCTGGACCTTACTAGACTCCTTAATAGCGGCTGCGACTTTCTTAGTCGCAGTTGTAACTTATGTGTAGCGGTTGCTACTTTTGCCTTACTCCTCAGTCTTGAGCTATAGTGTCTCTAAATTGCGGGCGCTACGTCCTTGTAGCGGCGTTGACTCTACTGATATCTGCAGTTATGAATTAGGTTTCTTATAAATAATCAAATAAATGTAATAAGTACTTTAATTAGTTGTTTGCAACCATCAAAACGAGTATGTTAAGACACTAAAAGTCTAACAGGCTTTAATGAGCTTTCCTTCATTGGAATGAAGGGACGTTTCTCTACCACTTCCTAAAGGTCATATGCTTTAGACCTTATGTGGAAACTAATTCTCACCTTCTATTGGTTGTAATTAGAACAATAAAAAAATGGAAATCTTATGCTATATTGCCCCTCTTCAAATGGAGTCCTTGAGAAACTTGCCATAATTATCATTAGCTTTTAAAATTGTTGTATTTTATACAAAACAATATCATAAGCTCTGATACAAATTGTTAAATCCTATATGGCAATTCCTAGAGGGTAATGAATAGTAATTTAAACTTCTAGTGCAATTTAACACCATAAATCAATACATTATCAAATTCAATGCAAGTAATGTAAAAAGAGTAAGAGTTAGAAAATTCTTAGCCAATCTTTTGAGCGGTTTAGAGCAAACTCTTTTTCTACATCTACTTCTCCTAAGTCCATGACCTAAGGTTTCACTAGTGATCCTTAATAGCTTACAACACTTATAGTAGTTGAATCACAATTTTGTCCTAGTTCTTTAGGATTTCGTCTAATAATATTTCTACGGGATTTCACCCTTGTTATCTGAGATTTTCCAAATAATAGTTCTACGGGATTTCACCCTTATTCTCTTGGATTTTGTCCGTCAATTGTTCTATAGAATTTTACCTTAGTTCTTTGGGATTTTACCCAACATAATAGTTCTATGGGATTTTGCCTAGTTCTCTAGGATTTTGTCAAACAATAGTCTAATCAAGATTTTGCCCATACTTAAGGGATCACAAGATGTTTTAAAGTCTCTCAAGACTAGTATAAGGCTATTACAATTGAAAGAGATAGAGCTCAATAGCTTTATAAGAATGAACACAAAGGATATATGACAAAGAACAAATGTGTTCAAAACATACAATAAATTAGAAGCTTAAGAAATTGAGTAGCAAGTATTTCCTTTTTTGTCACTTCAATCTCTTCACCTTCACTTAGGAACTTCACCTATATATAGTCCTTAACTTTAAAAATATTGTTGTTCTGATATAAAAATGGTGTTTCTTGCACTTACATCAATGTACAATGGTTATTTGATACTCTGTAGATTTGTCTGATAGCAATGGTAACATTCATTACTTTTTAGTAATGTTCATTTCTTTACACTATAATGATCGTGAGTGTAATATCTATCATTTTGTTATATTTTATTTATTGTGTAATTGATGAATTCAAATTTAATTAAGGATATGAATGTTATGAGGAAATCAGAAATTTTGGTTGTAGGAAATTATGATGGTTAATTGCGTATTCTTAGAGAAATAAGTTGGTAAAGTGTAAAACATGAAAGTTATGAGTTTATATCTTAACTGAAATTCTGTAAAATGGTTTGGTAGAATTCCGTGTGTATGAGGAGTTATGTAACTTTGAACAGGACTGGTTTGATTGAGTGTTTCTGTAGGCTGTGTCTGTTTGAAATTACTGGGAATGACTGAGATAGATTGAGCTAAATGTGTAAACATGAAAAATGTTTCTCTATGTGTTGTATTATTGGATGTAAAATTTTAGAATTTTTTGGATAAGTATATCTCAGTGGAGAGTGAATTTTCTCAGGACTGTTCAGATGAATTTTAAGGTAGTAAGTCTGGGCAATTTTGGAGAGTCACCATGGTCTATATAGTTGCTTTTATAATTTGAATTGTGGATATGTTGAGACCTTGAATGTCTATTTTAAGTGGTAAAAAGAATCAGGAAGTTTGGACGTTTGTATCTCAATTGCGAGCTGGTTAAGTATAAGTTGCTGAGGACGAGTTTTAACTTAGATCTGGTTAAGGTGAGCCGACAAGATGCGAAGTGACATTTTGCGAGCTGACAATGCGAGCTGGCAAGATGAGATTGCCGAAGTGGCAATTAGACAAGACCCATATGTGAGGTGGCATATGCGAAGTGGAGTTAGGCGAAGAGGTTTTGGCCAAGAGGATTTGGCGAAGAGGATTTGGCGAAGAGGAAAGGCGAGGTGGCATTATGCGAAAAGGGAATGTGCGAAGTGGCAATTCACAAGCAGAGTTTGGTGAAGAGAGAGATAGGTGAAGTGAGTTGGCGAAGAGGCGAAGAGGCATTACTGAGGTGGCATTCACGAGGAAGAGTTTGCGAAGAGAGTTTGGCGAGGCAGCATATGCGAGGTGACATATGCGTGTTGGATTAGTGAAGTGGCATTGCCGGATCAGTTTGGCGAGCTAGGAAGTGCGAGCTGAGAATGGTGAGCTGACATGTGCAAGGTAGCTTTGCTAAGGCGGATTGGCAAGCTGGCAAGCGAAATTTTTGAGGCAGTGATCTATTTAACCCCAGCAACCCAGTAGTGTTTTTCACGATTTTTCCTTTCTTCTTTCTTTGTTAATTTTAGTCTTTTCTCAGATTAGTTCCATTTTATTTTCTAAGACATTAATACTCAAATTAATACATTAGACTTCTAGATTATTCTATATTAAGGCAGAAATCATCAGATTTAAGCAAGAAATCTCAGGAATTTCAGTGTTGAGGAAATAAGGTAAATTTTCTTCCAAAGTTATTTTCTGTTGGATTTATTTAAATCTGTTGGTTAGAATAATTATTACAACATGTATAGAATTTATTGCTAGCAATTTGAAGTTATTAATGGTAATTAATGTTAGAGAAATTAGAATTTATAGACTGTCATGAATATTGGCATGAACAGTAAATCCGAATTAATTGCAGATTTTTCCTTAAGAGATAAATTAAATTGATGTTGGGAATTAAGAATAGAAACCCTAAGATGGTTAAATATTCAGAAATCATGTTAAATATTATTGATTTGGAGAAAACCCTAGTTTTGAATATTTGAGAAATTTCTTAGGAGGAGGAAATCAAAGTAATTGAGGAGTTGGAATTGAGCAAATTGCTAAAGAAATTTAAGAGAAATTGTGTAAGATGTAAGTATGAACACCTCATTTGATTATCGTTCTTTGAAATAATATAACAAATTATTCTTATATTTGTTCATCCATATTTATATATTTGTACAATGTGAATGACTTGATCAACCTTCTTGGATCGAGTTCATATGCTTCTTAATTGTTAAACCTGATTTGAATGATGATTTATGTTGATGGTCTTGCAACCAATATACTTTTTATGAGATTGAAACCACATGACCCCATGGATAGAACGCTCTTCCCAATGAGAGTAAATTCATTGGTCCATAGTGCACTTTGGGAGCCCAGCTGATAGGGTTTTTATCAGTGTTCCACCTAGAGGGGACCATGAGCTCTAGGCGCATGCCTGGCTAAGCATGCGTTCACGTTAAGGTAGCAAAGCTATTGATATGTATGATATGACATGAGATCAGTTCTATTAGATGAGATTTGATAATGTCATTCTTTGTGGGCATTTTATAATCCAAATAAGAACCATGATTTGATATTGCTAATTATTGCAAGCACTCATGTTCCTTCAAGTAAAAGATTATGATTCTTTCATACTCATATATATAAATATATACCCATGATTATGATTTGATATTCAGATTCTTAATTTATAATATTTATATCTTACTGAGTTAAAGACTCACTCCTCTTCTATGGATTTCAGGTGATAGCATAGCTCGTGAGGGAGCTAATAGAGAAGATCAAGCTTCTTTACTCTTTCTTCCTAAGAAGCCTACATTGTAATTATTTTGAATTATGATTATGTATATTCATTAAATTGTATTATTACACAATATGTATTGGGAGTGTACTATAGAGCTCCGTAGTTAGTCATTTGTGGATGATAATGTTTTGAGGTATGAAATGTTACCTTTTGGGTACTCTTGTTCCTTAGTGATGTGAGATGCATCTTTTGATTAGTAAGGAATAAGAGAAAGCTATGAAATGATAATGGTAAAGATATGATTGATGTTTAATTGGATTTATAGAAATGATTATTTTATGATATTATATGATGTTTATAATTGATATAATTGTGTATGAGATTAATGATATGTGAGTTCTACGGGTTTATGGTGGCCTTAAGCCTACCCTTACCCTAGGACCGTCGCATCACTGGAGTCGGGGTGTGACAGTGAGCCTTTTAGTAACATGCATAAAGTTTATCTCTGTTTGAAACTCCCAATTCCATCTCGATAGGTAACGTTCGTTATAAATGTGTAATGAGTGTTTCCTTTACTTAACTGCTCTAGATAGTATCTCTGGTGAGTTTCTTGAACTATTGGTGAAGTATAATAGTAACGTGATTATAGTTAAGTAACAAGCATAAATTAGATCTCGGTTCATATTTGATCAATTTAAGGATAAAGTAATGAGGGTTACTAAATAGTAACGAAAAGTTATTCCCTTGGCAATAAGCCTTGCTTTATATCTCTCAACTTCAGCTTTAGCATTCTTTTTGGCTTTGAACACCCATTTGACTCCGATAACTTGATGACCACTTGGAAGAGAAATAAGTTCCCAAGAGTCATTCTTCTTGATTGAGAGGCTCTTCTCCTTCATGATGGAACCCATTTCTCCTTCTAACTAGCTTATTTAAAACTCAAAGGCTCACCATCAGCAAGAAAACAAAATAACTTTGTATTGTCTAATCTTTTATTCTCATCATAAATATCTGTAAGACTTTGATATCTTCTTTGCCCTTCACTTGAACTTGATGATGATGATGATGATGCAGGGGGAGTTAAATTTGGTGAAGCTGGTGGAGTCGCTTCTCTTTAAGTTTCTTGTACAAATAATTCCTCATCATTAGTATAAGGAAAGAAATCACAGGATCTTTTCTTTTGTGATCTCAGGTCCCATGATCTTCCCTCATCAAATTCAATGTCTTTATTAGTCACAATCTTTTTGTTGCTTGGATTGAACAACTTATAACCTTTTGAGTTCTCATCATAGCCAATGAGAGCAAATTTCTCACTTCTATCACAAAGCTTAAATGTTTCTTACTTTGGCATATGAATATAAGTAATGGAACCAAAAACTCGCAATTGTAGCAAATTTGGTTTATATATACTCTTATACTTTTTAGGTGCCATATTCTTCAAACTCTTGGTTGGAGGATTCGATAGGTACACTGTATAAGCAACTGTTTCAGCCCATAATTCTTTTTGTATTTGTTTACTTTTCGTCATTGTCCTTTCCATGTTAAGGATCAATTTCAAAAACTCTTTGTTGAGGTGATAAAGGGATAAGTAATGGAGGCTTGATAGGACAACAAAAATCTATATGAATGAGTTGAAGTAGCTTGGTGGCTCTTGAGATGGATTACTTTGGGAAGCTCTTCTATGAATGCTTACCAAGTAAACATACTTCATTCAACTGATTAGGGTGATCAATTGTTAGAATACCTTTCACCATCTTCTTTCCTCCTAAAGCTTTGAGACTGCCAAGATTTAAGTGAACAAATGTTATATGCCAAATCCATAATGAGTCTCTCGCACAAGTCTTCAAGCACATTGCTCTAGTTGTTCTATGTCTAGTATGAACATATGATTCTTTATCATATTAACCTTGTCAATAATATTATCGTTATAATCTTTAAGCCAAAACATGCTCCCTTCTATATAAATTTTACAATAATTTACCAAAAGTTTCCCAATACTCAGAATATTACTTTGTAACGCAAAAATGTAGTAAACATCATTGATAATTTTATGGTCACCATTTTTCACATTAAGTAAGATTGTTCCTTTGCCTTTAATCTCCACTTTTATATTATTACCAAAGCATACATTGCCACTAACTTTGGTGTCAAGCTCCATAAACTTACTTTTATCACATGTCATATGATTACTAGCACCATTATCAAGGTACCATGTACTTCTTATCTAAGGTCTCCTCCTTGCTTAAAAATGTAAGGTTGGATCCTCCACATTTCATTATACTCTACCGGCTTTCTTTCTTCTTTAACATCTTGGGTTTGACATTCCCAAAAGTAATGGCCATGCTTGCTGTAAGAATAACATTCTACTTGAGATTTGTCACTTTTTCGTCTATCATCATATCTTCCACAATTTCCTCTTCCTTTTCCCCTTCTATGGAATCTTTGAAAATTTTGATTTTCATTGGTAGAATCTTGGTCACCTCATCCTCTTCCTTAACCATGTCTATGACCTGTTTGCTTGTGGTTAGCCTTGACCACTTTTTGAATAAGTGTCTTCTTTAGACAATTTTGCTAGCAAGGCTTGCACTACTTGGTTTTGCTTACCACAATCTATTCTCTCTTCATGGGCTCTCAATAACCCACTCAATTCATCAACTATCAAAGTCTCTAAATTCTTGAACTCTTAAATGGCAATTACTACAAGGTTAAACTATGAATTGAGGAAGCATAAAATCTTTTTAATAACTCATACATCTAGCATGGTTTATCCAAGTCTCTTCTTTTGGTTCACTACCACTATAAGTCTTGTGAAGTAAACCATTATGGATTCACTCTCCTTCATTGAGAGTGCTTCAAACTTAGCCCTTAAAGTTTAAAGTCGAACCTTCTTCATTTTGTCAACTCTAATTACAAATTTCAAAAAGTCTCCTATGCTTTCTTAGACTTGATATCATTAGTAATCTTCTTGAGCATGTCATCATCCAAACCTTAATGGATGATAGTAAGTGCACACCGATCTTTCTTTCTCTCCTTCTCTAAAGCTTCTCTTTATGCTGGACTCAACACTGCCTCATCTTGAGGCTCTTAATGCTTTTCTCAACCACATCCTGTACTCCTTAAGAACCAAGGATAACCTTCATTCTAGTTGACCAATTTTCATAATTAGTCTTTGAAAGTTGTAGATAATGTAAAGAAATAGAGGCTCCTTTTGAAGTCATTTGTTAGAAGCTTTGGTGAGCATTACATCCAAAACATTGACATTCACACAAAGAATAAGGAATGAAACCTTTTATTTATCTCAATCAAATTCCTTAGATACATTTGCTTTTCTTAATAACTCTTTTTAAACCTTTCTTTTCTCTTAATTCATGCATTCACAAAATAATAACTTATAAAACATAAGGTTAATATAAACTTGTAACTCTTCAATTTAAGTCAAATTTAATATCTAATACATGCACATTGAAGCTAAAACTACTAATTAGATTAGAATGGTGAGAGAGCGTAGGAGGATAATGATACTTGATGGACTTTATTTTATCAACCCTTCATAAACAAAATTTTTTACCATTGCATTCTCCACCTCATAGCACCAAGTCTTGCGATGATTGTATGGCTTATCTGTTGAGAAGATAGATTAATTTGAAAGTCTGAATTAATCAATACTACTCATCCTTCAAATTATCTCAACTTCATTCTATATTTGATTGTTAATCCTGGTATTTAATGATTTGCAAACTTGTTAGTAAATTCTATGTGTAGCTATGACATATAATATTACAAAATTATTGTCACATGTAATTTCTTCATATCATAAACCTTCA
Organism: Aleurites moluccanus; assembly: GCA_948193065.1. NCBI lineage: Eukaryota > Viridiplantae > Streptophyta > Magnoliopsida > Malpighiales > Euphorbiaceae > Aleurites > Aleurites moluccanus. The sequence continues at coordinate 3,583 of CANXYC012584343.1, read as the reverse complement.
ATCATTAGGCAGAAGGAATTTATAGACTATTATACAACAAATTGCAGGATAAATATGAACTAAAATCATGTATTAGAGGGTGTTGGATATTTACTGGATATTTTCTTAATATTACCAATACGCCAAAATTATTCTTACCTAGTCTAAGAAAGCAACCTCCAATTTATTATCTAGTGAATTGTGGAAACCTCTACAAATCAACCTTAAATGCTAGCCATTAAGATTAAGGAGCCTATTTTTATATTAATTACATGTTTGTATTTAATTAATATAACAATTTTTACATATTATATTCTTAACATATCCCTCAAGTGGGGGAGTGTACCAAGATAACTTTTTATAAGGCCAATTGACATTGCAAATTTATAATATGGACTAAGCCAAAATATAATTTGTTAGGGAAATTAGAGTTAGAAGTGCAACAATAAGAAAAGAGAAAAAAACACAAATAATTTTAATATGGTTCAGTCTCTTAATAGACTTACATCCACGTCCCTTAAGGGATAATCCACTATACCAATATATTACCATTTTTGAATGGATAAAATTGCAAACCCTTTCATAAAATCTTCAATCATCATAAAGGCACTCTACCTATACACTTTATGACTCATCACACACCACGTAACATCGGACCTAATACTCTTCACTCAACTACTGGACAAGAGCCAATTGCATACTTGGGCAAAATCCAAAGAATCCCTCCTATAATACTCCTATTTATAATATTACTCACTATCGATCCTAACTAAATAAGGATCCTCATCCAAATAGGATAATATTAAAATAAGAATTATACTCCATAAAAGAAATAATCCTTTACTCAATTGAGGAATATTTATCACACACAAAATAGAAAAAGGTCTTCTTTTAAGTCCCATTAGGATTTTGAGTCATGATTATAATAGTTTTCACCTAAATTCAAAATTTCTCAATTATATAATATTGCAATCTTCAATAATTTCCACAGTCTCTATCTTACCTCAATATCTTTCAATCGTACAATTTTCAAATCTTTATAGTTTTCAATTATCAAATCTTTATATTAAAACTCCACCTCAATCAAAACCTATCATCATTATAATTTAAACTAATCGCATTAGTTGAATAATCATCATCATCTTCACCATCAATTTTCAACTTGCCCTTCATCTTCTTTTGCAGCCTCTTTAAACTTTTCAAGTATTCTTTCAATTTCAAACAACAATTTTGTATGTGTTAAATTTTCTCCATAAATAGCACATCTAATTGAGATGTCTTCATCATCTTCTCGACTTCAATAGTTTTCTTCTTCCTAAAACTCTTGAACCCCAGAACTAGAACTAATAGTTCAGACAATTTTAGGAAAATTAAAGTTAGAAAATGTAATAACCCTAATTGAATTTTAAAATGATTAAGGATAGTTTTGGAAAACGAGTATCGGTAGTGAGTTTTATAAAAATTTAAGTAGTGCATTAATTAGAAATGATTATGGAATACCTAAATTAGAGGATTTAGTATCATGGAAAAGAAAATAATTAGGGGATTAAAAGAAGTTGGAAAGAAAGCTAATTAATTAAATCAATTAAAAGATTTGAAAAACAAAACTAGACAACCTAAAGTTGGACACCCTCCGGTTTTCAATTTTAAATAAATTTTAAAATAATCTTTTACCCGATTTTTCTTCACATACTTAAAATTAGATTAATAATTGGTGAGTTAAAAATAGAATTGAGTGAAATTGGTAAAACCTAAGTGCTTAAATAGTGAATAGAAAATAATAATAATAATAATAATAATAATAAGAGAGAAAATGGCAATTTAGTAATTTTTTAGAAGTGTGAGTCAAAAAGATAATTTGACCAATAAAAGAAAAAAAAAATATCACAAAAAGTTGGCGGCCAAGTGGTTACATAACCACCAAAAATATTCATTTCATTTTTCTTAAATTCACTTAGACAAGAAAATGTCTCCATTCATTTCATATTCATTTTCTTTTTTTTTTCTTTTTCTAAAATTTTAATTGGATATAAATTATATAAATAAATATAATGAGAATAGAAAATGATATTCTTCATCTTCTCAAAACTTTTTGGCCGAAAATCACTTAACAAATTCTTCAAAAAAAAAAATATCTTTAATCTTTCTTTTCCAAACCACTAACTCCACCATCTCCATCTCCAAAATCTTCTCTTCCTTTTAAATTAGTAGATGGTTAAAGGATTTTTCTTTGAAGTCTCCAAGAGGTAATACTCTCAACTGTCTTTATAATTCAATTTTATGAGTTTTAATGGTAGATTAGAGATTAAATTAGTAAAAAAAATATAAAGTTAGAAGTAACTCTTAGAAATTCTGAAATTTCTGAATCTTGGCAGAATATTGGAGGCTAATTTTCAAAATACTAAAGTTAGATTTTGGAAATTATCAAAACATAAAAGTTGTAGATACATATGTTTAGAATATATTTCTTTAAGGAAGTTTTGCCAAATTCATGTTATATAAGGAGATATAAGACAATGAGTATCACTGACTCAGTTTAGGGGTTGGATTATTAAAGCTTACTGTATTTTGTATTTTTGAGGACCTTAAGTTCAAAATTTAAGAAAACTCAAAACATAAAAATTGTTCTCCTTATCTTAGCTAAATTTTAGTTGAAACGGAACATAATTTTGATATCTACACATTGAGATATGTATGAAAGAGTACAGGTTGCTCAGGTCGGATTTATAGGATAGATTTCAGTATGCAGGGCAAAATTAGGAAATTCACCATAATTCGTGTAGTATCCAAAAAAAATCCGAATTTTTAGTATGTTAAAACCTCATATATCTAGTTTAATTAGAAAAAAAATTGAAGTAATTGGATGAGTATAAATAGAGATATGAATAAAATTATCTAGGCTGCCAGAAATCAAAATGTAGAAAATTGAAAGGGATAGTTACAATTTGATTCACATTGCATAAAATTAAGATAAATTGAATACTAAGACATTTAATTGGCTGTGTAGCTACAAAAGATAAAGAAGAAGGAGACAAAGTAGTAGATCAATCCTTGAGTTTGGGATAGAAGTGAAGGTTGGGGAACTTGGAACTTAATCTAGTAAGGTGAGTAATGTATATATCATTTTGCTTGAAATTGAATTCATTTGAAATTGTTAATACTTCATTGCTTGGTACCTTTAATGGACAAATTATTATATAATCTCCCTTATTTTGCTATTACCTCAAATTGTTCATTAAACCCTTTAATTTGTTCATTGAAAACCAATTAATAGCTTAGTTGAATGAAATAACCAAAATGTTAAATTTCTTCTTGTCAATTTCTTTGTCACTATTTTTGAATTTGGCATGGACACCCCTGATACTTCATTTTTGTCACGACCCGCTCTCGCGAGCAGCGACAGTCCTAGGGCACGGGAGATGCCAATAGCGACCGGCATCCGTAGAACCCAATATCAATCATATCAATCCTATCAATACAATATGCATGTATACAATCTCTATTTATTCATTATCAATCACAACCTGTCATATATTCTCAATTAACTGTATTAACAATACCCACAGGATTATATATATATATATATATATATATATATATATAT
>CANXYC012584216.1:0-17759 GCA_948193065.1 Aleurites moluccanus | reverse complement strand
CAAAATAATTTCTAATGAATTAACAGAAATTCCCGAAGGTCCTTAACTATACTAGGCTCGATTATGACTTGGTGTTATACAGACACTATATTGGCTAGCCATGAAGGCTAAGTGACAGGTTCAATGAAACCGTTCTTCAATAACCTGGTGACTTCTTCTTTAATCTTGAGAGACTATTCCGTCTTCATCCTACGTAACTTCTGCTTTACAGGCTTCACATCCTCATAAGTTGGAATCTTGTGGACCGCTATACTTGGATCAATACCTGTCATGTCTTCAGGTTCCCAAGTGAAACAGTCTAAAAATTCTTGAACAATCTTGATTAAAAAAACTTTATCATGGAATGATGATGCAATAAATGTTAATTTCAATTTATCATCCGTGCCCAGATTTATTGATTCTTTATTTTGTTCTTTTATTTCATTTATTTCCTTTTCTTTTGATGCCTCTTCTAAATTGGATTCATGGAGAGGGAAAAAAGACTCAAGAATATAAAAGGAAAATTGGACTGTTTTATTACTAGCAAAAGTTTCGTCTTTACAGACTACATCAAGATGAAAAGAAGGACCAGGAAGATCCTTTATAGACTCCATAGAAGAAAAAGAAGAAACAGATTCAACAGACTCTGACTCATACTTGGCAGGGAAAGAAAACAAAACATCAAGGCCGGGAAGCTTCTTAATGTGCCAGTTGTCAAGTGCAGCCAAGGTTGGATGGATAAGTTTGGTGGGTCTGATTCCAGTTCGTCTCTAATCATGAGGACTTGCTCAAAGAGAGTAGCCTCCATATTTTCCTCGCAATCCTACTCTAATAGGTAGATGGGCTCACAATCCTCCATATTAAGCCTGAAATCAAAGAAAATTTCAAAACCTGGGATTAGCTTTTTAGTTATAGGGCAAAACCATGGTTCAACAAACCATAAAAAGGAAAATCTTCCCCTTTTTTTACAAAATACCGATTCAAAGTTCTGAAATAAGGGCGCATCTGCTAATCAAAAACCTCACCTCTCCTTTTAGCCTCAGCTCTCCTTTTGGCTCTCATCTCAACCTCCTCTAAATCCTCTTTAGTAGGCTTGTAACCAAGCCCAAAAGGTGGGTTGGTTACTGGATACTCGTCGAAAGAGGTTATTCCTTGTTGGTTCCTCCCAAGACCTAAACCAGGGAAGTAATTCATTTTCTTCAAAATGTTAGCCACAGTTATATTTCCGAAAAGATCGAAATCAAAGGGGACTAGCTCTTTACCTCCTTCTTGTTCAATGAATTGGATGGTATCAAAAGAGAAATCAGACAAGGGGATAAGGTTCGGTTCTGGCTGAATTCCCAGAACGGGTGCAGAACTAGGAACCTCACTTTTACTATATATGTCTCCCTTGATGGTAACCACAGCGGTCCCATGAGGCATTTTAAGCAGTTGATACAAAGAGGATGGGATTGCTCTTGCTTTATGGATCTAAGGTCTCTCGAGGAGGAGATTAAAACAGGCAGGCACATCAATCACCTGGAAAGGGATTGGAGCAGTGATTGGCTCGATTGTCACATCAAGAGTTGCCACACCCAAAACTTCTCTCCTAGTGTTATCATATGCCCTCACAATCTGGTTGGAGGAGGTAAAATCTGTAGCTTCCAAGCCTAGACAACTTGCAACTTTTAATAGGCAAACATTCAGAGCCGACCCATTATCTATCAAAACCATCGGGACTGTCTTCCCTTGGGTCATGACGGTTACATACAATGCGTGATTATTTTTTTTTTCCTTCTTTAGGAAAATCCTGATCTGTGAAGGAGATAGAAGCCACCTTGGTCAAGCTAGTGAGTGAGGCAACCAAGGTTTTCAGAGAAATATTGATAGGGGCTTGACATTGATTCAACGCCTTGCAAAGAGCTTGGCGATGTGGGAAGGATGATTGGATGAGACTCCAAATAGAGATGCTGGCTTGGGTTTTCTTCAATTGCTTGAGGATTGCATCCTCTTCGGGCTTATTGTTTATCTTTTCCATGGGCAGGGGGACATGCTGAACAGGCTATTGAACTGATGAACTTGGCTGGTAAGGTCTCCCACTTCGGGTCATTGCATCTATCTCTTCCACAAAATCATTGAGGTCTAGGACGCAACAATGACCTTCACTTGATCGAATCAAAGAGATCAAATCAAGTTTCGAGTCGTAAGAGTGAAGAAAATTAACACTAGCCTGATGGTTCGGGAGAGGATTTGTGGTGATGTTAGGTCTGGCTCTTGATGGGATTATATCTCTACTGTCTACCAGGTCTTGGATTTTGTGTTTCAAGGTTTTGCACATGTTTGTTTTGTGCCCTGTACCTTGATGATACTCACAGTACTCATTTGCATTCCAACCTCTAGGATACGGGTTTGGAGGTGCTCTAGGTTCTAGAGGCCTAAGTAGATTTGATTCCAAAGCCTTCTTATACACCAAAATCAAAGGCATATCCAAATCAGTGAAAGATCTCTTTTCAATTCTCATAAGAGGATGATTGTAAATGGTAGCAACTTCCCCGCCTTTTTGATTGGAGGAAGCGTAGTGACCATAGTAAGCGCTTTTCCTATACCTTGAACCAGAGGTTTCTTCTTTAATTTGTCCGTTTTGGATCAAATCCTCTATCTTTGAAGTAGTGGCAATAAGAGCTTTAAAATCTGGCAAGTACTGGGTTTGGAGACAAGTCTGATAACTTGGGAGGAGATTCTTGATAATTATATCAATCTACTCTTGCTCAGTGGGCCTGTTCATCATTTGGGTTGCTTTGGCCCTCCATCTCGTGAGGAAAAGGGAGAAAGACTCCCTTTGTTGTTGTTTGGTGGTTTCCAAATCCCTCCTGGTGATGTCTACCTCGAGATTGTAATGATATTATTGGACAAAGGCATTGCAAATATCATCCCAACTTTTCTTTAAAATTGGTGTCTAAATCAACAAACCATCTTATTGCAACCCCTGTGAGTGACTGCTGGAACAATTGAGCAAGGAGCTCATTGTCCACCCCCAATGGGTTCATGGCTCCCACATATATTTTTAAATGGGTTTTTAGGCAAGTGGTGCCGTCAAATTTGTCCATGCTAGGCATCTTGAACTTTGGAGGAACCCTAGCATTTGGAAAAAGAGTAAGAGCATCAACATCAACGAGATCCTCATACTTCTTAATGTTTTTGAGAAGCCTTTCCATAGCTTCAAATTTTTCCATTAATTTCTTGGTTTCAGTTGGGTTAGACCTTTCTCCTCCACGAAAAAGATTCGGGGAGGAGGATGGAGATGTTCTGCAATTAAGATTCGTGACTGGGGGAATGACAACTTCTGGAGCTTTCCCACTATTTGTCAAATTAATAATAGGATTTGGCAGAAGGGATGAAGATGCAGCAGGAGTATCGGCTTGATGGGTACTTGATCCTTGACCTATCATTGTTTTCACCTCAGTGAGGATGGATTGGCATTGTGTATCAAGGACATGGTCTATAGCAACATGGAAGTTATCCTCTTGTTTCTTGAGTACGGTGGCTAAAAGTATTTCTATGGCTTCCATGCCAGGTACTGCGCCCTCCATCTGTACCTTTGAAAAGAAAATACCTTGAATCAGGTCATGATGGTCCAAACAAAACCTAAACAAAGATGGGAAAAAAGGACTTAATCTAGGTGAGGTTTAAGAGTTTATGGGTTATGGTTTGACCATTGACTTCTTTGGTTCTTAGTCCACAAATGCATGAATGCATGGTTATGCATGTAAAAATTGGTTCATGATGACAGTTTAACATTATCATGGCTCATGGGCCCTAAAGTCTGAGGCCTAATGTTCACAACATGAAGGCTAGGTGGTTTAGTTTAAAGAGTACCCGTCACACTAGAGCAGTGAATATACACATATGAAATAATAAGTTTCATGTGGGTCCAACAGTACGACTGCTCGTTACACTTCAAAAAGGATTTAAAGATTCATTACGGGGTGGATGCTTTTGCTATCTCCCAACATACTCAAAGAGAGTTGTCGAATTAATGCTACTTGCTATCCAAAGGTTAAATTTCGTAACTGGTGATGCATGAAAATCAAAGTTAAACTAAAAGCCAAGTAAAAAGTCATTTTTGAAAATGTTTTCAACCAATTGGTAGTCCTCTTTAACTTTTAAAAAAAATTAATCCCCAGTGGAGTAGCCAGCTGTGGGGCCTCGCCCGAGCACCTCCTTCTGCGAATCTAAGGGATTAAGGATGCTCTCATTTTTAGGGACAATTTCTCACTGATTAAGAGGCGACCTTAGCGCCCTTTTTGAAAATGATTTTTGACATTTTGGAGTCGCCACCTTAAGTTATTTTTGTTGGGAAAATTTTAAAGTAAAAACCCAATTTGACTCCAATTTTATGCCAAAGGAAAATAAGTGCACTAGTCTTTGAAACCAAAGAGGATTCGGGGAATAGGTTTTCGGTTGAACTTGGTTTCTAATTTTAACCTTGATTTAAAGCATTTTCATGAGCAGTTTAAAGGATGAGATATAAAGATGCATGAGCAAGTAAGTGAATGGATGAAAGCAGTAAAATAAAGCAAGTAAAGCAATTAAGAGTGCGGTAATTAAATTATTACAATTCAGAAATTCCAAATTAGGGGATATCAACTCTAGTCCTTATAGGTTTTAGGTCGATCACACATTCCTCAAATAATACATTCAATAAAGCAATTTATAGAAAAGAGATCGCTTTTAACATTTTTGGGTTTGAAGCTCTTAGAAAGCTTGCCTGCGTATCCCGTTTGAATGGGAATCAAAACCCACATAGTTCTCCCTTCTTGCGAAGGAGGGTTGATTTATTTTCAACTTATCATGTTTTAGACTCTTTATTTTGATGCTCTACCAAAATAAAGGAGATTTGCCTATTTTGATGCTTTATCAGAAATAGGAAAAGTTAGAAGATGATACTTGCTCCCTTGCTCTTTGGGAAGGCGGCGGTCGGATTGTCCTTCCGGATCGGAGCTCCATTTTGTATCGATTGAAGCCCAGAAAAATGGTCGGATTGTATTTTATCTGATAATTCAAAACAAGCAAATTAACAGAGTGATTTTATTAGAAATAATTTTGAGGCTCCAGACACCCAGATTTGGTCATTCTTTAGCTCAAAGAGAACTGAAGAAAATGGACTCCACATGCCCCGAATTGATTATTCTTTTAACTCAAAGAGAGTTAAAGAAATAAGAAGAAATCGGTATATGAGAGAGAATAAAAGAAATTCGAGAAGAAAAAATCGACTTCAAGAGATTTCGGGTGGCCAAATAATGAAGGGGGGTCTCTATTTATAGGCAAGGGGGCTGCCACCGAAGGAGGGTGCCAGCACCACCCAAGAAGGAGGGCGGTACAGCCCCTCAAGGAGGGTGGCAGCCCATTTGGTGCTCGACGGTACCGCCGGAGGGGGCTACGGTACCGCCCCCTAAGGAGGACGGCGCAACCCTCCCCTGAGGTGGTAGCCCGGGTTCGACTTTGATCCGACGCATTTCTAAGTCCATGCAAGTGCGTGTTTGGTTCCGGTGAGTGCCGGTCGACTTGGTACAAGTCCGAGAGGTGCAAAAAATCAGTGTTCATAGGAAGAAGGGCCCATAGATGAAGAAATGATCCCCTTGAATACTTCTTTGGTGTAGGAAGAATCTTTCTAGTACGATGATCCGTCCAAAAGTTGCCTAGAATGAAAACTCCCAAAGGTAGACATCAATATTATTTGCAATAAATCTAAATTCAGTTTTAGGTCCATAGTAGATGTCTCCCAGTTAGAATCTAAGGCTCAGGTTTCTAGTACAAAACTAGAAACGTTAGACGTACCTTTGATCAATTTACCAAAAATAAGAGAATTAATAGCTAAATCAAAGGGAACATACCAATATATCCACATTGGTCTCGTCCAAGTAGGACTAATACCACTGTTCAATTTGTCAGCCGATAGTCCTGTGATAGAAACTGTGTTATATAAAAGATGAAATTTGTTCCAAGACCAGCTAATATCAGGAGTCTAGACTAACCTTGCAAATGACCCAGTTTGGTTTCAGACTTATCCTAACTATATGATGTCAGTAAAGGATAAGTGTTTGGGTAATTTCTTATCACTAAGGATTAAATCCATGAATATGAATAGAATAAATTCCTAGGCTAAATATTTAGCGTATCATACTAGGATAATTTTTAGACTAATTAATACAACCAATCCTGGAGTGAGAAACATATCTAAAATCACAGAGTTATTTGATGAAAGTTCATATAACTATAGACAGTTCCATAGAAAAGAAATTAATCCTCTAGAGTTATCTTGGCCTAGGAATTGGGTTCTTCAAGAACTAGTAGAGACATCAAGGTCGATAGGTTCCTACCAAATCACACAAAGGGGTAGAAATATCACCTTAGACCTAGATGAACCTTTGAGAAATCTTAGAATTTCTGATCATCCTCGGAGATCATATCATGTCCCTCGATTACCTAGAAGTAATTCTACTTCATCACTAATTAGAGAAGAAGTCCCTAGGATAGTAGTCCAAGAGGAAGATACACAATCATCTTTCGAAGGAAGAACCATTGTAGGATACAAGACTATTAGCTTATCTGTATATGAAGATGAAGAAATTCGGGACATTGTAAGGATGGTTAAGCATCTAACACTAGTTTCTGAGGTTGTAAAGGAAATACAAAAAATGTCTCACCAATGGTTAATTCCTTTCGAGACAGTTTGGAAGATGGTATGTCCTGATACCATGGCATCATAAAAAATATTTAGTACAGAAGAATCAGGTTTGAGTACATACATTTCTTTAGCATTTAAATTTTCTGGTTATTATGATTACTCTTTAAATGTGTTAGTTGACACATATACAATGATCACTAGTGCTAGAATTATTCACTTCTTGATGAATGGTGAAAACTATTAACCCAACCTATGATGCTACGTATGGTAGGTGAAGAAGTGAACTTGGTAACACAATTTGCAAAATAAGTTTTGGTTATCATAAGTGGATAAAAGTTTATTATTGATAAGGTCATGACATTCCCTGATCTAGACACAGATATCATTTTAGGAAAGCATTTCTTAAAGGGGCAAAAAGAAAATAGACTTTTATGCAGGACGATAATTACATCTCAATTGGAGGTATAAAAATCACATCTCTGACAAATCCTAAAAATAAGTTAAAATTTAGTTTTTATTCAGTTAAAATATCAGAGTTGTGTGGATCTATACCATGTGAACAAGCATTCATAGTGCAAGCCCAACGTGGTGAAACTTGGCTAGCTTGTATATTTGATCAAGCGTCAGAAGTTATCTCTTGGTACGAAGAATTGTATTTTAAAGCACAAGATGTGATAGAAAAACCTATTACATGACCCCAACTGAAAGGAACTAAGTGAGATAAGTTTCTTGTAAAATTAGCTGATAATTTTAGTGAAGATCCACTAAAGTTATGAGTGCTAAATGGCATAACTGCTAAATTAGAGCTGAAAGATCCCAACACTATCATCAAAACCAAAAATATAATATATACCAATGAGATGATAGAGAAATTTGACAAGCAGATTCCTGAATTGCTATAAAAAAGTTTGATCAGGGATAATAATAGCCCACATTTTAGTCCAGCCTTTATGGTAATAAACCATGCAAAGCAGGTGCAGGGAAAAACATGAATGGTTATAGACTATCATCAGATAAATAAAGCAATAAAGGATGATAGTTATAAGATCCATACAGTAGGAGATGTCATAGATAAGATACTATCTTTTCTAAATTTGATCTAAAAAGTGGTTATTAGCTGGTAAAGATGGAAGAAGACTCTGTAGTCCTTACAGCCTTCAATGCACCTTAAGGGATATATGAATTCTTGGTAATGCCATTCGGCTTGAAAAATACTCCAGGCGTGTTTCAATGCAAAATGGACAATACCTTTAAAGCATTGAAAAAAATTTGTGTGGTCTATATAGACGATGTGTTAGTTTTTAGTAATGATGAAAAAGAACATATGAATCACCTTGAACAAGTGATTGATATATTCAAATATGAATGTATGATTCTATCTGAAAGAAAAATAGAATGGTTTAAGAAAAATATAAATTTTTTAGGAATGGAAATTGAAAAAGGGAAAATTAGGCTACAAAGCCACATTTCTGAAAAACTTATTAACTTTCCTGATGAACTAGAAAATATGAAGCAAGTGCAAAGATTTTGCAGACTTGCTAATTATGCTAGACAGTTCGTAAAAAATCTTTCCAAATACCTAGGAAGAATATCAAAGAAAACATATGATAAAGTTCCTTAGTTTTGGGATGATGAGGATACTCAGGCTGTCATATAGGTAGAAGATAAAATGAAAAATTTGTCTTGTCTTAATTTACCGTCAGATGCAGATGAGTCAGTCCTGGAGGCAGATGCTTCATAAAAATTCTGGGGAGCAGTATTAAATATCAAAGGTAAAAAATCAGAACAAATATTTAAGTATTGGTCTGGAACCTTTAAAGGATCAGAAATTAATTATTCAATTCATGAAAAGGAAGTCTTAGCGGTAAAAAATGGTATAAAAGCCTTTTACATCTTCCTGACTTCTAAGAGGTTCGTAATTAGAACAGAGTTAACCTATGTAAAATGATTTATGAATTTGAATTTTAAAGAAACTAGACAAACTAGACTTTTAAGATTGCAAGAATGATTTAGCTATTATAGGTTTGATATTGAATATATTCCTTCTGATAAAAATATAATAGCTAACTCTCTTTTTCGTGAATTATCTAATTTTGCAGATGGATCCTGCTGCAAAAAATAAGCTATATTGGATCTGTAAAAAAGAGGGTCATACTTGAAAACAATGCACGAAGAAAGTTGAGAAAGGGAGTAAAGACTCTAAGAGTGATGGATCTGGTTCCTCAAGAACGAAAAGAAAAACTGTAGTATCGAAAGATATTATGTGCTGGATATATAAATCTCAAGGACATATCTCTACAAAATATCCTAAGAAGAAGCCAGCAAGTTCGAAAGAATTGGTTAGTCCAAAAAAGGCTATCGAAAAGCCAAAGGAGAGATCTGTGATTCAAAAGAATGAAGAGAAAAAACCTCTGGCTCTAAAAGCACGAGTCTCTGAAGACTTTTACGTAATGTTTTTAAAACCGGACCAGTTAAAGAACCGGTGAAGATAAAGGGTCAGAGGTTCAATCGAAGTCAAACCGGTTAAAACAAGAAAAAACTAATATACATATATATGTATATATAATTTGACATTTATTATATATATGATGAAAATAAATATAATTTGACATTTATTATTTTTGATCAAAAAGAAAAAAATAAAAAAATTCTATCCCGCTCGAACTGAAAAATCGATCTGGTTCGATCGGTTCATCAAATTTTTAACCGATTTTTGGGGACGGATTTTTGAAGGCTGACTGGACTGATCCTTGGTTTGGTTCTTAATTTTTTTTGTTTCGATTGATCGGTCTGGTCTAGTTTTAACAACCATGCTTTTACGAAAAAACAACAAAAAAAAACCTGGCCTTACTCCTAAACAGGTAAAAAGATTCAGAGAAGAATTTCATCAAAAGGATGAAGGTGAAATGGCCACTATAGAAAGACCGCAATGCCTAACTCCTTCACAGGAGGGTAGCTATGATGGCTCAAAGAAGGCAGAAGGAAGTGCCAGTGAACCTTCAATGGTTCCAAACCAAACGGCCAGTGAAGTGCCAAGGAATATCGAGTTTTAAACCAAGAGGCTTCTGAAAGTGCCAGTGAATCTTTATCGATTCCAAATCAACAGGATAGTGAACGTGTCAGTGAACATTTAAAAGTTCCAAATCAAACTCCTTTACATGAGGAGAGTTGTAAAAACTTTGGTGATATGTTTGATCACAAATACAAGGCTAGTGGAAAGGCTAGTGAATCTTCATATATTCCAAACCAAACTCTAGAAGAGGATAAAGCTGATAAAAGTTTTGAGGATAAAAATCCTGATTGTGATGAATTAAATTGGAATATTATTTTTGGGACATCTGAATTTAAAAAATAAGTAATCCAACAATCTCTTAAGGAAATCACAATGAAAGAATCTGAAAATGAATATGAAGATATTCATGAAGAATTCATGAGGGTAGATAATCCTGAGGCTTCAAACATCTGCAAGGATGAAAATGCCTAGTACTTCACAAAATACAATTATAGTTTTTCAAAAGACGGATCTATGTTATGTTCTGGATTGTATGGAAGATTAACCAAAAAAAACTTCCAGCAACTACAACACTTTGTAGATGAAGTTGTTTCATATATTTCATATTTAGAAAAACAGCTTGAAATCCGCAAAAAGGATGAAGAAGATTTCCTTTAGTTAGTAATTGAAAGGGATAAACTTTTTGATGAAATGAGTTCATATATTCTGCCAGAAGTGGCCTATATCAGAAAGATTAAAAAGGTGGACTCGATAGATCGTTCTCTCAAAGAATGTTCTATGTTATATCCATATATCCATTGACAAGGATATGGAGGTCTAAATATGAGAATTTCCTCATAAATGATGAAAGATAGTCTCTGCTACACAGATGCAAGATTGACAAAAATTATCATGATCAATAGAAACGATAATAATTTGTGTAAATCACTTTCAATTATTGTGCAGGAATCCTTAAAGTTCTTGAGTACAGACTCAAGTATAATTACCAGTTATATTATTAGCACAATTATGGATTGTGGTGAGGATGAAACTGTTCGTTATCCTTATCAAATTTGGGATCTTCGTCCTGTTATGGCTAAGGAATTTGTTGACCCACAGAAGGTTAATAATTAAAACTTAAAATTTTATTTTAACATGTATAAAAAAAATAAGATTATTACCCAAATTGTGAGAATTTAAAATTTCAAAACTAGCATGGAGAAGGTAATTCATGCAAGTAATTATGTCCTTCTCGGAGATGGTAAAATATTTGTTACTATCTAGTCCCAATATACTCCTATTACATGAGTATTGCCCATGATTAAGGGACGAGAAGAAGCACAAAAATTATTTATAAGACTAGTGGATTTAGATCCAAGTCTGGATTTCCAACTTGAAATCATAAAAGTCTAGAAGAAGGTTGCTCAGTTCAGAGAGCAACGTGTTGCAGAAAAGATGGCTAGGGATTTTGCAAAACTAAGAAAAAGCATGGATGCCCCAGTCAACAACTCATAGATGGAGTGACTAAACCGTCATCCATGATGTCAGCCTCAGCATGATAAATGAGGAATTGTTTTTCAGAAGTAGCTACAGATATTAAAGCACTATCGACCAAAGTAGCTTTAAAATTTATGGTCCTGATGAAAATAACTTATCTTTAGATAAGGACTCCTTAGCCGTAAAATTAAAACTGTGATTGTCTTTATTTAATTATTGTATTCAATATAGTTGGAAAACAATTCCAGAGGCACCATTTGTCCATTTATTTTTGTAGTTTTATAAAGCTTACATACTATTCTAGCTACCTATCTTAATTATTGTACTATGTTAAATATTTTACTTTTGAGCTGGCAAACAGTAATACAGACACCAACTTCGTTTGTAAAAAGTGTATATATACCTCTTCAACTTATTGAAGGAGGAGAGCGAAATAAAATACAGAGTTTCTTTAAGAAAAATCTTTTTCAAGTATGTCTTTATCTGTATGATAATTTTGCTTCTATATACCTTTCATCCTTCAAAAAGGTCTGATATCTAGGAGTGTTGTAGTAAGATCTAACAAAGTAAGGGCAGGAAGTCATATCCTCCATACCTCTCTAAAAGTATTGCTGGTGACGAGCTTAGAAGGAGGGATGAAGCTGTTGCGAAAGCTTAGTGGACCCTATTTATAAAGGTATATATTTCATAAATATTTTAAATTTATGTTTAAACGTTTATGTCTTCCAACTGATTTGCTAATAGAAATTGACTTAGAGGTTTAGCTTTAACTCAAACTAGGAGGGAAGAGTTGAGTGTAAGTCTTAGACTATAAGATCATTTCTTTGCTTTATATAAACAAAGAATAAGAGAATTACTTGTTGCTATAGAAAGGATTAAAACACTTGAGAGGTCTAACAAAACAAACACTAAACTTAAAAATTTTCTAGACCAAGAACTTGAATTTAATAAATTTCATTTACTAGAAAGGCTTGTTGCATTTGCACGATTGTTGGATGACCAGTAATTCTTCAAGTTGTTTTTATCCTGATTGTCATCACTTAGATCACGGTATAGGCAAGGATCCAGTGATAGGATGATTAAATTCTATTATAGATCGTTTAGAATTTCTAAATAATTCTATAGACAAACTGTTTAAAAATTTAGAAGAGTTGACTCTTAGACAAAGTGAGTTTAATGATTTTTTTCCTCAAGAACAAAGGTCTTTTGGGTTTTGTTGCTTGCTCTTGCTATCACAATGAGTATGAGAAGCTGAAAGAAATCAGAAATAAAAGAAAAACTCTTTGAAAATCTCTAGGAGTAGATCTTTATAATTCTGCCTCTTAACAGACTGATTAGAGAGAGAGCAGATTCGTTTTGAATGGTATCAGAGCCAAGTTATAAAGAAAAGAGTATTTTTATATTTCTTTGAAGAAAGAAAAAAATTTTGAGAGATTAAAATAGAAATAACAATAATTATGGACAGTTAAGGACTGCCAGTGAAAATAAATTAAAAATTTGAGAATTTTTGTGTTATGTTTTAAAGATTCAGGATCACAATGTGCATTAAACAATACTTCAAGGACCACCAATAAAATTAACTCAATCAAATTAAGTCATATGATCCTATCATATCTACATAAAATTTAATACAAAAATTACCTATTTTACTAAATTAAAATTGGTGTATATTTAAAAATTAGTTGGTTAATCGAAATCACCCACTATAGCATGTGGTTTTTGTCAATTGTCCCATATAGAATAATTAGAGTACGGTTATATCCTAGTTTAACATATATATATATATATATATATATATATATATGCTATGCGAATTAATTAAAATTTATTATAAAACTATTTCTAAATTAAAATTAAAACATATTTTAAGTTTCATGAGCTGAGGTTGTGCAAAAAAAAAAAAATACTTACATAAAATTTTTATTCTCTCTAATGTCCCATCCCTCTAAACCTTACCCTTCATTACAACTGCCCTTCTGGCCGGTTTGCCAAACCCACCATACCCTTCTCATCTCACACCAAAGAGAGGACTAAACCTCGTCACCCTCATCCCTCTCATGTCCGTTCATATGATCAGTTCTCTAGAGCGAATTGGAAAAATAATTTCATTTCGGTTTTCATAGATTACTTAGACACTTAAATTCAAACCTCAGACATTAAAACTACTTATTCAAAAATATGGTAGAGTTTTTGATGTCTTTATACCCTTTAAAATCAGAAAGAACAACCATTGGAAATACAGTTTTGCCAGATATCGTCATCTATTTGAAGCCATTGAAGCTACTCAATGGTTCAATGTTGTCAAATGGTTTGGAAGCAGGATTTTGGTTAAGCTAGCTGATTCCATCCCCCACCATCCCAATTTTTCTCTCCCTAAACCTCACAACTTCCATCCGAAACCCTTTTCCTTTTCCTCTCGCCCTCATCACCCCCCATCTCATCTCGGTCCTTTACCCCCTCGCAAATATAACAATCTCAGTTATCATAAATCCTCTCAATCTCGACCTAAACCCTTCATCCATCAACTTCCCCCCAAAATAATATCGATTTCGACACAAGCGATGAAGACTTGCTGGCTGAATTTTTGCTTGGTTGGGTATGTGCACTCAGTCATCTCTATTCCCATACTCCAAGATATTTTTCTTACTGAAGTTGTAAATTTCTGCAGATTAATTCCTATGAGGGGTAAACAGGTACTAATAAATTTTTGTATGATGATTTACAAGCCCTGGTCAACAACGCATCTTCTTGGCTAGGTTAGTGGTTTGAGTTAGTCAAGAGATGGGATGAAGATGATACTAGACCTGAGAGGTTAGTTTGGTTGAGGTGCGAAAACGTTCCTCGACATATTTGGGGCTCAAAACTTTTTGACGGAATAGCCACAACTTGGGGCTCTTTTATCACAATGGACGAAGTGACTCACTAAAAAAGGAGGCTAGACGTTGGGAGATTTTTAATTTCCACTCCAATCTCATATTTCATCTTCAAACACATTGATGTAAAAGTGGGCGAGAAAGTGTTCACACTTCGGGTTACTGAGGAGTATGCCCAAATCAATTTCTTTAACAAAAGTTGGAAACAAAAGGATGACCACATTTGGTATCCTGAGTACCCCTTCGAAGATTTTTCATCCAATCACACTAGCAAATCACTCAGATATGAAGATGGACAAAGCTCAAGCTCTGATTGTTCAAGCCATAATTCAAGGGAAGAAGCAGTTTCATCACCTATTGTTCTAGTTCAGGGTACCACTTCAGTTAATGGAGTGTCCAAAGCCATAGTATCATCTTCTTCCTTCTCTCCTCATTCTTCTCCCTCTCCTCCAGCCTTTTACCCCCCTCGCAATTCCTCTTTCCGTTCACGTGACAATGCCCCTGTTCCCTATGAGTCCTCTACTCACTTAGCTGCTGCTGATGGTCAGTTAGCTTTTTCTGACAGCTCCATCAGCTTAAATCAAGTTGTACACAAAAATTTGGCTATTGTCCCTTCTGCCTCTCACCCTATAGTTACACCACCCGCTAGTCCCCACTCCTGCCCCTTTGATACCCCCCTCACACTCTGATCATCTACTTTATTCTGACTTTGTTGTTTGTCACAGAAAGAAAAATAGAAAAGGCATAAAAGTCAAAAAGGCAAATCCTCCTTTAACCATATTAAAAAAAATATCCTCTAAACATTACGAGTCTTTTCTTGTTACTCTTGATAACTCTATGACCGGCAGTGGCATTGTCAACATGAATAAAATCATCCTTAGTAATCCATATCCCATTTCTTTTTCACCCATTGGTCACAACCCTCTTCCTTCCGACACCAACCACATTCAGAATATATGGCTTATTGGTGAAAAAACAGGTCTTGTGGGCTTAGGAAACGATCATGGGATACTATATGAACTCTAAAAAATAAAAGAAGCTGATTCATTAGCCTGGACCAACAATCAGACCAAGCACCAACCCCCTACCCGGAATGAAAGTTCTTGCATGGAACATTAGAGGACTCAATGCTAGAGCCAAAATCTCGGCACTGAAAAAATGGATCATCAGCAGGAAAACAAATTTTGTTATTGTACTAGAAACAAAAATGAGCTATTTAGATTCCTCTCTCATACACAAATTCTGGAATTCAGATGTTTCTTGGTTATTCAGTGAAGCAAATGGTAGGGCTGGTGGAATAATTGCGGTTTGGGATGAGACCATCTTTATAAAGACCAAATCGATCATAAAGTAGTTCTGGATTGCAATTGCAGGTACTTAGTTTCACGAACCCATTCTGGAATCATGACTGGAGCCAGGGAACGAAAAGACGATATGCTACCGAAATACGTGGTAAACTTTACTTGAACATCATTTAATTATATCCCACAAACAACGTAACATAAATAGCAAACATAATATTAAATGGAGATATTTCTTCCAATAAAATATCATCCTGCGATAATTGCAATCCATATCATAGACATAACTTAAGTGGGGATTTATTCACCCACAAGCTGACATCATATTTTATATAAGACTATTCACCCACAAGCTGACATCATATTTTATATAAGACTAACATACTGATAATAGTGAAAGTACTAAAAGCAATAAAATAATATAACAACCTTAAGAAGTCTATTCTCTGCTAGGAAGGAAGTAGAGGTAATCTTGAAGAAGAAGCGAGGAAATTACCTTAAAAATAGTGAACATGAGTGAGCATTTGACTCAATGAGTTGATATAATTTAAACAAATATGCATATAAACTATTATCTATATGAAATGCCATATCACAATTCATTATTAACAAACAGACAAATATATCATCCATGATAAAAATAGTTAGCGAAATCCACCATCCATCTATAAACCATAAATATAAATGGGGAGCCGACCCCCTCCCCTAGCTCTCTTAATATCCAAATACGAGGTCACGGTGAGTCTAGCTCAAATCAGACATTCCAATACTCTCTTATACATGTCTAGGGGTTACGGTGAGACCAACTCTAACCAGGCTAATCCCTGTAATAACATCATCATACTTGTTTCATAACATGTCTCATCAATTTCCATCATAACATATCACATCGTAAGATTTACATTACCTATGTTAGTATAGGTGGATTCCACGTCATTCTATTTTCATCGCAACACAGCAACACTGAATCAAACATAATACATCAAATAACATTATAAACATACATATATATTCTAATTTATAATGTAGAATGTGATAATTAAATATGTGTATAATGAACATACACTTAATATTCATGATATGCTCAAATGCACTGATAACTTAAATTATATCAACTCACAATACAAAATGAGGTACTCAATTTATGTCTTCGCTAGGATCCGCTGTAGAAGCACTTGGAGTATCTAAAGAAAATCATTAACAAGAATAGATTAATTACTAACTAATGAATTTCTTAATTAACTATATAATAATTTAATTTACTTTAATTTTCTGTCAAAAATTTGGCAGAATCTCCTTTATAATAGGACGTAGCCCCCTGAAAATAAATATATTATATCATCCCATCAATATTCCAATTTAAGTAAATCATTGCCCATCCAAGGGCCTATAACAATTATCATCACATCCTCCTTAATAATACTCAACCCAAGGCTCACAACAGTATATAAATAAAATAATTATTTATATCGATAAAATAATTAAATCCTTAATTCTCATTCAATAATTTAGATTATCATCTTAATAATTTATTTTTTCACAATATAGACGTAAATCTATATATTATATTACCCATAAGATCTAAAAATAATTTCCTAAAAAATATCTTGATTATTTATTTATTTATAGATAGTTTTAAATTTATTTCTTTCGTCGTAATTATTAAATCGGTACTCAAACTCCTAAAAAATATCTTGATTATTTATTTATTTATAGACAGTTTTAAATTTATTTCTTTCGTCGTAATTATTAAATCGGTACTCAAACTCCATATTTAATTTATAAACTGATCCTTAAAAACTTTCATAATAATAAATATAATTTTTTAGAGTTAATAAAAACTCATTTTGCCTAAAATTTCAGAAAAAGATCCGGACTAGTATTTTTCGGTCCCGAGTTTTGCTTTTTCAATCAAGGCAAAATAGGTGCCAAAAGAAAGGTTGAACCGAGAAGAGTGCAATGGTGGTGAAATCGCCGAAAACGAAAGCTGGAAGGGGCCGAAAACAACTTTGGAAGTTGGTAGTGGCTTGACTAACAATTCTGACGCGTGTGGCCGGCTTCGGCGGCCAATCGTGGCCGGATCTTCATCGGTGGCATCGTCGGAGGTTGGGCTTCCTCTGGGCAGGGGCAGTGTCGACGGGCGGCGGCCTGATAGTGGTGGATCGAGCACCTCTCTTTTCTCTCTCCTCTTCCTCTCTCTGCGTTCATTTCTTCTGTGTGCTTTTTCTTTTTCTTTCACGAGCAGGACTAATTGGTTATTTTTAAACCAATTAGATTCTGCTTTCCCTTTTTTTATTATTAATAAAATGCTATATATATATATATATATATATATATATATATATATATATATATATAGATTTTTTATCTTAATCAATAAATGAGTGTGGCTGAGTGTGTGGGGGGGTGAGCGGGCCGTCCACACACTCTGTGTTTGTTTCCCGACACAG
>CANXYC012584036.1:0-19838 GCA_948193065.1 Aleurites moluccanus | reverse complement strand
TATTAGTTCAAGAAGTTGTGTACTTCTAGAAACCGATTGAAAAGGTTTTCTAGTAATTTTAGTTTGAGCACACACTTCACATCTGTTAAATTTGATCGAAGTATCTAATGGTATATTATGAGTTTTAGCTAGTTTAGCCATTTTCTTATAGTTCACATGTTTTAATCGATTATGCAATAGTTTTGGATCAATTAAATTTGAACTAACATGGCTAATTGTTTTATTTGCTAAACTCAGTCTATACATACCACCTACCAAATAAGCACATCTAAAATAATAAAAGTTAACAGATAAAGTTACTCTACCATTAGAAATTAAAGTGTTCATGCCAGCAATATCTAAAAGACTGATAGAAATTAAATTCTTTAACATAGATGGAACTATTTTAACATTTTTTAGAGTTAAAATTTTATCTGAAGAGAGCGCTATATTTGTTGTACCAGTGTGAGTCACTATTTCTTTGTCTCCACTAGCCACAACGATAGTCTCGTTGACTTCAGTAACATCATCAAGTTTCATTTTATTTTTACAAACATGATATGTGACTCATGTATCTAACCACCATTTTGAAGAAGTACTAGCGTTTTCACTTTTTCCGATCATAGCAATAAAATTCTGAGGCTCAGTATTCTGTACTATCATATTTGTTTCTTTATTTGATGTGTTAGATTTAGTTTTTATAGGAGCCTTACCTTCTGCAATAAAATGACCCCATTTCCTACAGTTGTGGCACTTACCCCTTTTCTTCTTAGAAATGGTCTTTTTGGCCTCCAACCTGGGGGGTTCATTTTTGGTCGATTTGGATCTTCTAGAAAATTTCTTGGAATGTATAATTGTATTAGCAGCCGACTGCTGTTGTTTGACAATTTTCAAGTTATTTCTAGCTCTATTCTCATCTTCGATTCTGATGAATCGTTTGAGATCATCCAGTCCCACTTGCACATTTTTTCTATATATTTTAGTTTTAAAAGTGTGCTATGCAGAAGGTAGTTTGTAAATTATTGCCCCAACTAAGAAGGCATCCCAAATGATGATCTTTTCATTATTTAATTTAGATCTCAAATTTTCTATATTAGTTACTTGAGGAGTGATTTCCATATTTTTATTAAATTTAAAATCCATAAATTTATCAACTAGGTGAGTTTTTGACAATTCCTCCTCCTTTCTAAATTGAGCATCTAAATTATTCCATATTTCTTTAGCAGTATTATATTTCTTTAGCAGTGTTATATTTGCTAAAAACTTTTGCCAACCGATCAGAAAGATAATTCAATAGATAGTCCTTGTAGAAGTCATCATCCTTGTTCTATTGAAATTCATCAACATCCTCCATTGTATCAGCAAAAGTACTCAAAACAGTATAAAATATATTTTCATATTTCAGTCCAAATTGAGTTTTTCGCTTCCAGGAATTAAATTAAAATCCACTAAAGGTTTCCAATTTGACCATCTCAATCGAAACACGTTTATCAATTTTTCTATATATTTAAATAGACAATTAAATAGTAAAAATTATATAGAATAAAAGTTGGAACAAGTGCACCTGAATCGGATCAATTGAATTGAACCAGTAATTGAATCGAACTAATGATTTGAATCAAACTAGAAATTGAATCGAACCGATGATTAAATCAAACCAGCAATAGACTCAAACCAGTTTCAAATCAAACTAATGATTTAAACCAAACTAATGAATCAAACCGATAATTGAATCAAACCAATAATCGAATCGAACCAATTTAAAATCTTCGGCTGGGCTCCGATCTCTTCTTTCTCAGTCCCAAACTAGTTTCTCCGATTGTTGTCTTCACCAGTGCTTTTACTGCCACCACGCAACAATTTCATAGCCAACAAACCATACACCAAAATCCTTAATTATTTAGGAAAAACAAGCTTTAATACAAAAGCTATTACAGCAGAAATTTTCCTGGATTAGGAAATAGCATAAAGCTTTAACGCAAGAGCTATTATAGCAGAAATTGTCTTTACATATGGAGTGGATTTTTTTTTTTTTTAAATCAAACTAGAACTTGAATCAAGAATAAGAACAAGAAATCTTGAATTCAAAAATTAGAAAACTTAATGCTTCAATATTGTTAGGGTTTTAGGTCAAGCAATATGCGATTACTTGAAGCATTACACCCTAGGTATTTAATTTAGAATATCTACCATGTTACCTCCAGCTAGCATATATATAGGTTTACACTATGGTTAAACCAGTTAATGGGCCCGCCCATTAAACCCACTACAAAGGTCCATTATCTATTAGGATTTATATTAGAACATATATTAGAGTTATTTAATATACCCGCATAAAATGCCAAAAATTATAATAAATAAATATAATTAATAATATAAAACTAAAAATGTAAAATTTTTAATATGATAAGTATAAATTTAAAAATAAAATTCTATATGATTCATTTTTATCAAATAAACTCTTAATTATGAATGATCATGACAAGTAATATAAATTGCTATGTATTTCCTGACTTTTTTCTTTTTATTTGTAATTGGTTGTTTTTGGGTGATAAAATAGTAATGTGGCTATTTTTCTGTGGAAAAGGCATACTGTATGTACTTGTGGGCCAATGATAGGCTGTAATAAGTCCAGGGATGTCTGATGAAGCCCATATATGTTGTGTTCTTGAACAAACCCCCTTTATGAAATTGAAAATCGAAAAACATATACCTCAATGATTAATTTTAACTTAAATTATGAGAAAAAAATTAAAAAAATAAATTTTTTTATTTTAAATAATAAAAATTTCATTTATAAATTAAAACAAAAAAAGTTATGGAGAAATTTGAAAATTAAATTCTTATAAATAAAATCATAAATTGGAATTTTAATATATATTTGTGAATAAACTTAGACCTAATTTGACACGGTTTATGAAAATAGTTTTTCATATGGAAAAAAATTTTATTCCTAAAAGTGATATTTTCAAAAGTAATTAACTGTATATTTGTGTTTGGTAAAATATAATATAAAAACTGATTATAAACTCATAAGGGTAGTTTTGTCAACTAATTTTTTAAAATCAGCTATGCGTTTAATTTAAAATTCAGCTATCTTAAAAAGTTTCAATTTCTAACTTATCCAAATAGTTAAATTTTAGCTATCCAGATAATTATTTTTATTAATTTTAATATTTACCAAACACTATAAACTGAGCCAAAATCAACTTCTTATCTAAAAAAATTATTTTTTCCTTTTCATAAACTGTGTCAAATGGACATTTAATTTTCAAACACCACTTTAATGTCTAATTAGATATTGACTAAAACTTGAACTTTTCTATAAATTATTTGCCACTTTAATGGCAATTCTCTCATATTGGCATAGGAAGAAGTAAATCATTGACCTGATATCGAGCTCTTGTAAACACTACTACTGAACTTATGTGGTTTCGATGATTACTTTAAGATATGGGCATTCTTTAACCCACTGCCGTATCATTTCATTGTGATAACTAAACTGTCATACAAATTGCTCATAATGATGTTTTCATCAACGTTCCAAATATATTGAGAATGACTGTTATTTGGTATATCATCATGTACGTCAAGATGCTCTCCAACTTGTTTTTGTTTCCTCCAAAGATCAAACTGTAGATATTTATGTCAAAACACAATCTATGCCACATTTTCATGACTTTGTCTGAAAATTTCATTTTTCGATTTTCGACCGTCTTGAGTTTGAGGGGATGTTAACATATATAAGTTTGTATTATAGGCATAATTTATGCTATTAGTGTGTAATAGGCTTGATTCTAGACATAAAATCAGAGTCTTCTTATGTTGGGTTTTTCCTTAATTCACTCGTATGTAAGCAAAAAGATTAGGGGTAGCTTTTACCCCCTAAATTTTTTAAATACATATGTAAATTTTTTAATATATATATATATATATATATATATATAAATTTTTAATTAGTCCCTCTAAAAAAAATTATATATAATTTATAGTAATAAAATTTACTAATAGTTTAACTTTGGTCCCTTTTTATTGAATTAAAATTATATGTAAATTTTTAATTAATCTTTTACAAAATTATGTATAATTTATGATATTAAAATTTTTAACTAGTTTAACTTTAACTTCCTAATAAGATTTTCTAATTATGTCCTTGCATATATATAAATACTACAGATTCCTTTTAACGAAACAGACTCTTAAATATACAAATAATTATTTTCTTCATAGTTTTGTCTAGCTTAAAAAGTATTTACTAGCTCTATATAATACATTATTTTATCTTTAAAATTTCAATTATAAATTATGATTATAAATTTTCTATTTATGAAATAACTATTTTATAAATAAATATGAATTAAAATTGAGAATTATTCTGTATCCCATTCTATTTCGTTCTGTTAAATAAATCAGATGAGTCTCATGTCAAATTAAAGTTGAATATATAAATTCTTACTTATTAATTTTATATGTAAATTACTAATTTTATTTATTGTCAAGAATAAATCAACAAGTTTGTTGAATGTTGATTTTCAGAATATTTTTTGTGTGCATTATAATCAAATTGTGATATCATACATTTAAATCATTCTTATGTGTTTTTTTGTTAATTAAATAAAAAGATGTTGATATTTTTTTATTTCAGTATATTATTATTTTATTAAATGAGCGCATTCAATCATAGACAAATCTAATAAAAGTAAAGGAAAAATCCTTATGAAATTTTTTTAGGTGAATTTAATTCATTACGTAGGATTATAAAATAATTAATAATAATCAGATATATCAGCGTATTAATTATAATATACATCATATAATATAAGTAATTAATTATTATATTTATTTTATGGGGTAATTAATTATTATATTTATCTTATAAAATAGATATTACTTAACATATTTGACCACTATTAATAATTTATAATCTTACGTTACATATTAGATTTACTTAAGAATTTTTTGATATAAGGAGTATGTGCCCCTTAATTTTTGTAATTTTTATTATAAACTATTATTTATTTTCTAAGTTTGATGAAATTAATAATTAATTTCTCTATTTTAAAAAATTAACTCTTTAATTTTTAATAAAATATTATTTAATTATATTTTCCTTTACTTTTTTTTTTCTTCATTTTCTTTCTCATTTTTCTTCACTTTTTTTCATTTTCTTTTTCTAATTTTCATTTCATCCCTTCCTAAAATTTATGCGACATCCCTGCACCTAACACTGATAAAACTGACATGAATTTTCTAGCGTCGGAAATTAATAAAAAGAAGTCATCAAGACATCAACCTATATTTAAGCTTCAAAGTGGTCCAATGTGTGTGTGTGTGTGTTTTGAAAGAGACTATTTTTTTTCTTAGGAGGCCCAATCATTTAAGTAGGATGCATGTTAGATCTATTTTGGTATAAAGAGAATAGCAAGTATATTGTTTTAATTGGATGGCACTGTGAATATCATAATCCTCTGTTTTTCCTTCAAACACGTCTGGGTCCACCTAAAACAAAATTTTCTTGCTGTTGTTCTTTTCAAAATTGAACTCAATCAACCGTAATGACCATAACTTCCAATCACAGAGTTTAGCAACATATTACACGGCACACGTTCTTTTCAACACTCTCTTAACTTTATTTTATTTTATTTTATTTTAATGAAGTTCATATTGGGCAATAAAAGTTAGCTATCACCTCCAACATTATATATAACTTTTATTATTATTATTTTTTAATAAATATGAAAAAGAAACAAAATAGAAACTACATTACATAGTTTCTGATATTTGAAATCCTACATAAATCATGAAGGAGAAAACTAAAAATGTCTAAAAGAGAGTCTTCAAAAATATATACCTTTTATTTACTAATTGGTGAGTAAAAACGAAGGGAATAACTTTCCTCTTTTCTTTTAAGGCTCTTGTTGGAAAAAAAATAATTTAAAATAATTCAATTCAATTTAATTTTTTCATAAAATTGAATCAAATTTTTATATAAAAATTATTCTAAATATTATGTACATAAATAATAAATTTATTTTTTTATGTTCTTAATTATTTATGTTTAATTAACCACTAATAATATTGAAATTTTAAAATGTTATGAGCTATTTTAATTTAATTGTTATTGGTAGTTGATACTTATTGCAAATAATTGATATTCTTTTTTTGTATCCTGGAAAAATTTCTTCTTTTTATATTAGCTTACTTGTTTTTTCTTCTAGATTCTCAAAAATTTTCCTCTTTTTATATTTTATTCTCACTATAAATATGAAAAGTTCCCATCATGCTTATATAAATTTCAAACTTCTTTATTGTCTATTCCCTTTATGCTTAGATCTTATTCGCTATAATAATTTAAAAGAATTTTAATAATTAAATATTTGACTAGTTATCATTAGTATTAAAATTAGCTATTATTTAATTTCTTTTTAACTTTAGTCTCTCTTAAAAAAATTATATTAGTTGATTTCCTTATTAATTTTGGCTCCTTTTAAAGATTTTTTTTTATTGCACCATTGATTGTGTCTGTATTAAAGGGGCAATAAAATTGAAACTTTATTATTTATTAAAACATATACAATATATATAGTTATAAATTTGAGTTAAAATTTGAAAAAATATATATATTGAGAAATTTAATTTATTTATTTTTATAAAATTTATAAAAGAAAATAATTTATTGAATTAATTAGTTCAGAAGATAAATGATGGAAGCACAATTAAAATTAAGTTCAAAAATCCTTTTTTTTTTTTCTAGGATTGCTTAATTAATTGTGAATTTATTATCAAAATTTCATGATATTAATTATATGTATATATGCATGACCTCTTCAAAACCATGCAAACTTTTCTGCAATAATTTAGAGATTGCAATAGGCAGGTTTGTGCATATTTTATTATTTTCATCCATGTTTTTACATGATAACATTTCATTTCATTTTTACTTTATTTTCTAATAGGTTAAAATTTTAATATTTTATCTCATTGCCCACGAATATTGAAATTCCCACGGAACTCTATAGGACATGATTTCTCCTTGTAAAAACTATTATTTCACTTTAAATTTTTTTAATTAATTTTTAATAAGAAAAATTAGACATTCAATTAAATAAAATATAATTTTCAGTTAAACTTATTAAAATTATTAATTATAATAAAAAAATTTAATTTTCATATAAATTTATTAGAATTTTCGATTGCAAATTATACTATGTAATTGATGTTCATTAATTGACTTGTTAAAATTTAAATAAAAAAATAAACATTAATAATTATAACAAACTCTATTAAAATTATTAAAAAATAATATTATAAAATTAATAAATAATCGTTTAAGGATCGAATATTGAAATTATATATATTTCAATGTATATTTTATATCATATTTATTCTATAAATTATTATTTTATTATTATTAATTTTTTTATAAATAATCTTTTGATAATTTAATAAAATATTTCATATTTTTATTATTTTTTAAAATTAAATATCTTTATTAATTCAATAAGATATTCAATTAAACCATTAATAATTAATTTTTTTTTTACCATCTCAATTATTCCATAAAAAAAAATTAATTTATATATATATATAGTGGAACGAGTGCAGGATAGATTATGAGGCGAGTATATAATTCATATTTTTATTTTATACCATCTAACAAAATTTTAAATTTTTTCTATTTCATCCCATTTTTCAATCAAAATGAAAATTCTTCAATTTAATCGGGATGAAACTGGACGGATCCGCATTAAATCAGGCCATTTTGCAATCCCTACTTGGAACTAATTGAACGGGCATAGCAACATTCTATATTAAAAAAAACCTTTATACTACAAAACGTCACCAAACTCCTAATTATTTAAACTAAACATGAACCTAAAGTTATTTTCTCCTCACAAAATAATTTTATTTCGTTATAAATAAATAAAAAAAATTAAGATTAGCAACTACCTTCTAACATAAATTAATGGTAAAATTATTTAAATATATTGTAAAATAAATTTGACTCAGTACTGAAAAAATTAAATTTCTCTTATATATATATATATATATATTTAAAATTTTATTTCATATTTATTTGTTTACAATCTTAAATTTTAAAATTATTTTTATATTATTTATTAAAATAAATTTTGTATTCAAATTTATTTTAAATTATTATATTAGATTGCTTATAAATTTATATTTCAAGTATTGTGTATATTATATAATATTAATTCAATATTTATGATTTAATGTTGATTACATCTACCAATTCGAAGACGATGATGAATTTAAAAATTTTGATAAAAAATTCATTCAATATTTTTATTTTTGATAGGTATGAAATTTTCATCACATATTTATATCCTAATGAATATTCAGATTGGATATATTTATAATGGAAATTCGACATGTAGGCTATTCTCATCACCTTTAGAAATTAGATAAAAAATTAACTAGCATTCATTAAAATTTTGAATCAAAATATATTCTAATGGTTTATATATAGAAATTAGAATCATCACCTTTAAATATCTTTTATCAATTGAAAAGAAAATTTTTGAGTGTGCACAGGCCACAAACAGTCATGGCGTTAGGATAAAGTGTCCGTTTGGCACAGCTTATGAAAAGAAAAAAATAATTTTTTTTTGTAAGAAGTTGATTTTGGCTCAGTTTATAGTATTTGGTAAATTTCAAAATTAATAAAAATAATTATCTGGATAGCTAAAATTCAACTATTTGGATAAGTTAGAAATTGAAACTTTTTAAAATAACTAAATTTTAAATTAAACGCGTAACTAATTTTAAAAAATTAATAAACAAAAATATCCTTATGAGTTTATAAGCAGTTTTTAGATTGTATTTTACCAAACACAAACATATAGTTAATTACTTTTGAAAATATCACTTTTTGGAAAATAACTTTTCTCTATATAAAAAATTATTTTTATAAACTGTATCAAACTAGACCAAAATCTACTACTACAATTGCTTTTTCCCTATTTTAATCAATATATTTATAGATAATTTTTCTATATTTAGTAATTAATATTTATAATTTTTAATAAATATGATGAGAGATATTATTTTCTAATCACTTTTTTTTTTTTTTTTTTTTTTTATAATTGAGATATATTTTATTTATCTTATTAATTTTAGAATTAAGAATAAATTGAATTGATTTGGGTTATTAAAATCAGATTAAGTGACGCGTCGAAAACGCGTGGTGTATGGGGAAATATTGTGCTTTAAATGCTTGTTTGAGATCAAAAGGCCCCAAATTTGAGATACAATTCTTACTCCTCTGTAATGGCGAAATCAAATCCTACTAGTCTAGTTGGTTCCATGGACGAAATACGAGGAATTTTCAACAAATTTGACAAAAACGGGGATGGAAAGATCTCATCGTCGGAGGTAATCGACAGTCTAGCCGAGCTTGGCACCAAAATATCACCGGAGGATGTTCAATACATGATGCAAGAGTTCGACAAGGATGGTGACGGTCACATTGATCTAGACGAATTCGTTGATTTCATTCAACGTGGTGGAATTGACGGCGGCGGGAATAAGGAGTTGAAGGACGCTTTTGATCTATACGATATAGACAAGAATGGATTGATATCTGCAAATGAATTACATGCTGTTATGAAGATGATTGGGATTAAATGCTCTATGAGTGAATGCATGAAGATGATCCGCCAGGTGGATCAAGATGGTGATGGCAACGTCAATTTTGAGGAGTTTAAGAAGATGATGACTAACGGGTTAGTTTAACTAATTAATTAGTTATCAATGGGTTAGTTTTCATAGTATGTTTTAACGTTGCAAATAAGTTCTTAATTTGCATCGTTTATGTCGTTTCGATTAATTTGATTCAAGAAGAATCAGCAGAAACCATATTGGAATTAGAATTAACAAACTTAATTAGATGACTATTAACTCGTATCAATTAGCGAACTCTATCAGTAATGCATTGATCGAGTTAACTTGTTTTAATTGACTCCAATTTCATCTTTTTTTTTATGAAGGATTAGATAAGACGTATTGAATAGTGAATCCTAAAAATTTAGGAATTTCAATAAAAAATATAGAATTCAAATCATGAGTTAGTTCGAAAGGGTTTGTGAAAAAGGGAAAATTAATCATATCACATAGCTCATTATTTAAAAGTTAGATTAAAAAAAAAATGGAAAGAAAGGTGATGTATGTGATCTATTGAGTAAACCGTGTGGAGTTGTGGATACGAAAACCATTAGTATTTTGCTTGCTTTCATGAAATATATGATGCTATGCTTAGCTCAATAGATTGGGCAATGAGTGTGTGTTAGTTAGAAGTCTAATAATAGTATTCCCAAATCTTGAAGGAAAGGAAAAGCCAAAAGATTTAGTGGGTATTTGAATTAACTGTTGAAAATTAGTTAATAGTTTTTATCTTTGAATAGCTAAATTAATTTTAATAAATAAAGTAAAATGGAAACTGATAGTTGTTAGGAGTATAAATAGTTGTTTTGAAAATTTTCATTTTAGAACTTTTTTTTTTCTAATAATTGGTAGCATGATTTAAATTTTGATTATCTTACTCTTTTAAAAATTATTATTAATAAAAATATTTTTTTAAAATTAATTTGTATATTTTTATAATGATAATAAAGAATTATTAAAATATTATAAATAATATTTATAAAAATCATCATATTCATATTTAGAACAAGAAAACAATAATTATATAATAAAATAATTAATTATAATTTCTAACTACTAATTTTATCATTCTTGTGATTTTTTTTTGTTACATATTAAAAAAAATTAAGATATATAATAATATATTAAAAATAAATTATACTATTAATTGTTTTTTAACACTTTAACAGTAAATTAAATAAATCTTTAGTATGTGTTTAGTTTAGCTTTTGGAATAGTTAGGTTAACCCATTTGATAAAGAAAATAAAATAACAGCTTGGGAATCTAAACATTTGCTGTTTTGAAAAGTTTCATTTTAGAATATTTTCCCAACAATTACTAGTAGCTGATTTAAATTTTGACTATCTAACCCTATAAAAAATTATTATTAATACAAATATTTTTTTTAAATTGATTTTTATATAACTAGAATGATAATAAATATGAAGAAATTTTTTACATAAGTACCACATGCCTAGTGAAAAGTAGGCGGAAGTTTAACTATGATGATAATAAAATTCCTCAAGAATCAATCATAATAGGCACAAAATCATTATGCATAGGCCAAAAGACAAGAAAAACAAATCGAATTACCTTTTATAGTGCATTACAAGTCAGTCCAACTTCCGGTATTAGCACCTCAAGTGTGATATATCTAATATGTCTACAGAGCTCCACATGATCAAACTTATTTTTGGTGCCTGAGTTGCTATTTGGTCTCCTCACTTTTACAAGCCTAGTTCGATAATGCTATCCTCAAATTCCTTGAAGCTGATTAGAGCTTAGATGTATATATTAAGTGTTTGGTGTTTCTCTATCAACCATTTATACTACTTCAAAGTATTAATTTAGAGAAAAGAAGAAGAAGAAGATAAAGCTTAGATTGATCTATCTTCAAATCAATTTTTGAAAGTAATCTGATGAACATACTTTTCCATCTATTCTCATTTTCACCAGAAGCTTTTGCATGCAAAATGAAAAATATGAATAGTCAAAGTTAAAGTTCAAATTTCATCTTTTCACTTTTCATTTCATGCAAAGGAAGAAAATGATAAAAATTAAAATGCACTCATCTATCTTTCCTTCTCAAAGTCTTTCCTTTTTCCCCTTATACTTTTCACAAACCAAGTAAATAAGATGAAGAAAAAGATAGAAGAAAGGTCTTCATCGTCATGTCATTTTGTCTCATTCTTCTCTAACTATATACTTACTTAGAAAGCATGATGACGAAGAAGATACAATCTTCATATAATGTAGAGATTCTCTACCTGTTGCCCTTCTTTCACTAAAAACCTAGTTATAGTCATAGTAACATTAGAATTGAGAGGAAGAATAAAAGAAAATTATCTCATTTCACTTTCTTTCTCTACATTTTCAATTCCTTAAGAAGTGAAAGAAGAAATCTTAAGTGTAAAAGAGAAATGGTTATCATCTTTTAAAGTGGTAGGGATTCTCCACTAATTTTCTTAATGATTGACTATGTCAATCTTAGATAATTATCCTAGACACTTGTCTTTAGCATAAGCATTCAAAAGGTTAGCTTATAACTATCACTTATGTTTACTAAGTCAAACCACTAAATATTAACCCCTAAATGAATTTACTGTCTAGGATTATAATATCCTAAATGTTAATTAATTATCAAACACCTATTTTCAATTTAATTCTTGTGATCATATAGTACTATTTTTGTATTTGATTTTCTAGGTTCATACCATGTACTAAAATTCCTTCATTAAAGTTCAAATTTCATCTTTTCACTTTTCATTTCATGCAAAGGAAGAAAATGACAAAGATGAAAACGCGCTCATCTATCTTTTCTTCTCAAAGTCTTTCCTTTTTCCCTTTCTACTTTTCACAAACCAAGTAAATAAGATGAAGAAAAAGATAGAAGAAAGGTCTTCATCATCATATCATTTTGTCTTATTCTTCTCTAACTATATACTTACTTAGAAAGCATGATGACGAAGAAGACATAATTTTCATATAATATAGAGATTCTCTACCTGCTACCCTTCTTTCACTAAAAATCTAGTTATAGTCATAGTAACATTAGAATTGAGAGGAAGAAGAAAAGAAAATTATCTCATTTCACTTTCTTTCTCTGTATTTTAAATTCCTTATGAAGTGAAAGAAGAAATCTTATGTGTAAAAGAGAAATAGTTATCATCTTTTAAAGTGGTAGAGATTCTCCACTAATTTTCTTAATGATTGACTAAGTCAATCTTAGGTAATTATCCTAGACACTTGTCTTTAGCATAAGCATTCAAATGGTTAGCTTATAACTACCACTTATGTTTACTAAGTCAAACCACTAAATATTAATCCCTAAATGAATTTACTGTCTAGGATTATAATATCTTAAATGTTAATTAATTATCAAACACCTATTTTTAATTTAATTCTTGTGATCACACAATACTATTTTTGTATTTGATTTTCTAGGTTCATACCTAATTAGCAATTGGATATGATATCATTCCCTCATATAGTGAGAATGTTATCCCACCAATCGAAAATCCCCACTTTCTTTTAGTTTTCCATAAGTGGTAAGTTATTCCTAGCGTAAGATATCACAACTACCTAATTAGTATGAATGTGATAAGATAGTTATCAACATTCTATGTATTTTTGTCATAATTATCATGTACTAAAATCCCTTCATTATAATATTTTGATCTCAGTTAGGATCATGGTAAATGTTAAACTCTAATACCAAGATTATATGACCATATCTCGATATTTGCTACCAATATAATAGATATTAACCTCTGTTTTAGTTTATCTTAACTGACTTGGCCAAGACTTAATATCAAGAACAATGAGAAGCCATATGATCTTATTATTATTTACTCAAGGCAATGAATCTCATATTTGGCTGAATATTGAGTCCCACTATATAACTAATTGAGTCCCACTATATAACTAATTAAAGCTACCACATGTCACATGTCAGCATGTGGATAGTCTCATCATACAAGCAATAGCAAACCTTATCATCTCAAGTCAAAATGACTATTTGCATGATTATGACAATGACAATGATCGATTAACAAATAGTAAAATACTATGTCAACTCCATCTTACATCGCAGTTCAACTACTCATTTAATGAGTGTTTCACATATTTGTCTTGACATATCAGTCAAGTAGTTTGTGACTCATCACTTTCATTCCATTAGTATTACATACAAATTAAGAAGGCAATCAGAGATAATGGTCTTTTGGACTAGTGCGACTCAAGCAAAGAGCCTTATGATCATGAACGATTTTGAGCACTCATACTAGATTGAATTATTACCCCATTCTCAATACCAAGAAAAACTCATCCAACAAATTACTTATGGCTATATTCTCAATTATGAAAGGCCATCATAAGAGAATATATTAATGACATTATGGATAAATTGTTATCAAATTATCGAGTGTATACAACTTTAAAGCATACTTCGCAATCAAAAAAATTATTAAAATATTATAAATAATATTTGTAAAACTTATTATATTCATATTTAGAAGAAAATTAATTATATATAAAATAATTAATTATAATTTTTAACTACTAATTTAATTATTCGTGTGATTTTTGTATTACCCATTACAAAAAATAGATATATTATAATATATTAAAAATAAACATTATTCTTAATTGTCATTTAACATTTCAACAACAGCTAGCAAAAGTTTATCAAACTATCATATTTTCAGCTATTCGTAATAGCTATTAGTTAAATCAAACATATCATTGATTAAAGTATAGTAACTACGAGTCTAATATATTTAAATTGTTAGTTGATAAATGATAAATAATAGTTAAAAAAAATAATTGTTTAATACAATTTTGTTAATTGTTAATGTTCAAATGCTAAATGATAATTAAGGGTACAATTTATTTTAAATATATTATTATATATCTTAGTTTTTTAAGATGTGAAATAAATTGCAAGAACGATAAAATTAGTAGTTCAAAAAATTATAATTAATTTTTTATTATATAATTATAATTTTTCTTTTAGATCTCAATATGAGAATTTTTATAAATTATTATTTATAATATTTTAATAATTATTTATTATCATTATAGTCATATAAAATTAATTTGAAAAAAATATTTTTATTAACAATAATTTTTATAAAGGTAAGATAAAGTAAATTTAAATCAGTTACTTCTCTTGAGAAAAAACTCTAAAATAAAAATTTTCAAAACAACAATTAAGTAGATTTTCAAAACTATCATTTATTATTTTATTTTCTTTATTAAATAAATTGACCTAATTGTTGCAAGTTGAAAAGTTATTAAATGACTTTCAACTGCTAAATCAAATATTTTTTCTATTTTTTTATTTATCGTTTAAAATTTTACACACATATTAAGATACTTATTAATTAAATTTAAAATAATTTATTTAACTTTATATTCTTAATATTATCATTATATTTTAATTAAATATTATAAAGATAAAATAAAAAAAATATATAAATATTATTTTAAAAATTTAAAATGATAATTAAAAATAAAAATAAATAAATTTTTAAAATAATTGATAAAAAATAATGAAGTACCTACTAAGACGCGTGATTTCCTTTTTCTTGTTCTTGTAATTTACTGTTTCTTTTTATGGTTGGCTGATGCAACTAAATTCAATGATTCAGTTGGCTGTCACGAGATTTTTAGTTACAAATTTGAATCTTATACCTTCTGACATGGGTTTCCTTTTTCTTGTTTCTTTTTTAGTCAATGGATTTTAATATGCTTTAACTCCGTTTGTTATAAAAAATTGGAAGCATTTATTGTTTGTTAAATTAAATTTAATTTATTTGATACAAATTTTTTAATTTATATTATATTTCTTAAACAACAGGAAAGAGGCAGGGAATAAGAAGGGTTAATTACTTTCTTCTAATCAATAAAGAATAATACATATCGGTATAACTCTCTTATGTCATCTTAAATTCACAAAATTAAAATCAATCAATTTTATATTATTTTATAATTTATATAAAATGAAATAGTAATTTTATCATCAATCATAATTTTATTTTTAACACTATTTTTTACATTAAAAAATAATACTTTTTTATATTTTTTTATCTATTTTATATAATTTATTATAATTTTTCACTATTTTATAATATTTCACTAATTACTTATAAATAAATATGGTTTATATATTTATTAAAAAAAATCTAATTATTAATTTAACAAAGTGATAATATAACTAATTAAATTATAATAATTTATTAATTAAATGACTCATTTACTATTAATATATTATTTAGAATAAAATTACAATAACAAAAATAATTAAAAAGACTTATATTATATTTATAATTATAATTAAATATAACTATTAAAATTACATTACATTATAATTAAAGTTAAATACAAATATGAAAAATACATAATAATGTTCATTTAATCAGTATATTCTTCCCATAAATGATCAATTAATACATTATGAAACATAATACAGGCATCTTTATCCTTGATTTGTCTATAACGATTAATAAATTGATGAAATCTTGTATTTTCATCAACCACTAATTCAACTTTTCTAGTTAGTACTTTCCTCGCTTTTTCAATTGGTAAATCAAGATTACATTCATCATCGATAATCATATTGTGTATAATTATGCATGCACTCATAATATCATGTTACATATTTTTTCTCCAAAAACGTATTTGTCTTGCCACGATTGCGAACCGTGATTGAAAAACTTCAAAGGTACGTTACACATCTTTTCTACATGCTTCTTGTTGTATTGCAAAATATTTTTTTTTTGACCATGTGACTGGTGAATACTTTGCACAATAGTTGACTATTTAGGATATATATTATCAGCTAAATAATAACTCATATTATACTCTTTACCTTGAATAATATAATTAGTTGAATGAGCAATACCTTGAGCAAGATTAAAAAAAAGATTGGATGACTTCAACACATTAATATCATTATTAGTACATAACATATCAAAATATGCATGTTATATCCAAAGATCATAGTCTGCTACAGCTTCTAAAATAATAGTTGGCGAGCCATTACGACCTGCATATTGTCCAGCCCATACAATTAGACAATTTTTTCACTTCCAATGCATATAATATAGGCTTCCCAACATTCATAAAAAACCACGTTGTTGACCACTATGGAGTAGCTTGGCGATATTATTAGCTGTAGGTGTTCTTAAATACCGTTTTATAAATATTTCCGTAATAGCACAACAAAATCTCTTCATACTTTCAATTGATGTTGATTCTCTTATTTTAATGTACTCATCTGTTGCATCTGCTGGTATACCTTATGCCAAAATTCGAAAGATAGTTGTTACTTTTTGTAAATATGATAATCCTAGTCTACCAAGTCCATCGTTTCATTGTTGGAAATAGTTATTATGATATTTAACGACATCAACAATGCGAAGGAACAAATTTCTTGATATTCGATATTGTCGGCGAAACAGTGCATCATCATAGTCTGGATGACCGACAAAATAGTTATTAAATAAATTGCGATCAATATTTTCTTGATTGTGATTTATCACTGCGTGGCCACTAACCAAGCCACCATGGATCACTTGATTGTTTTGTAGATTGAAATAGTTTGCAAGTATCATGTTATTGTTAGCGATTATTTGACCCATCAATTCTTCATTTGTAGCGATATCTGCAAGGTTGTTCTGAATTAGAATATCATTATCATCATCAAAAGAAGAACTAGAACTTGATTTAGAATTCCAGTTTGTAAATGAAGGAATAGACTAATTTTTTTGTAGTTTATTTTTTAAAAGATAAGTAAAAGGGAAGAAATTATAGATTGTGAGCTATATTATAATGAAGTATATTATTTATAATAAATGAAAATGCTTATCTTATATGATTTAAAATTCAATCTAACGATTATAGATGATGATATAATCGAGCCAACAGTTTAGAATTTCTTGTGTAGATTTTCATATATACATATATTGGAGAACATGTAATTATTTTTTGTGCAGAGTGTAAATTATTTTTTGATAAAAGTATTAATTATTTTTTAGGCAAAGTGTAAATTATTTTTTGAGCATAGTGTTTATTTGTTTTTTCGGTAGAGTGTGAATTATCTTTTCAGCAGAGTGTTTAGTTATTTTTTGTGTAGAGTGTGAATTATTTTTTGGGCATAGTGTGAATTATTTTTTTAGCAGAGTGTGAATTTATTTTTTTAGGTAGAATGTGAATTATTTTTTTAGTAAAATGTGAATTTATTTTTTGGGCAGAGTATTTACTTATTTTTTGGGCAAAGTATGAATTATTTTTTGAGCAAAGTGTGAATTTATTTTTTGGGCAGAATATGAATTATTTTTTTAGCAGAGTGTGAATTTGTTTTTTTGAGTAGAATATTAATTATTTTTTGAGCAAAGTGTGAATTTATTTTTTAGGCAGAGTGTGAGTTTGTTTTTTGAGTGGAATGTGAATTATTTTTTGAGCTGGGTGTGAATTTATTTTTTTGGGTAGAATGTGAATTATTTTTTAAGTAGAGTGTGAATTTATTTTTTGTGCATATTATAAATTATTTTTTTGGACAGAGTATTTATTTATTTTTTGGGCAGAATATAAATTATTTTTTGGGCATAATGTAAATTATTTTTTTGGCAAAATGTGAGTTTATTTTTTAGGTAGAGTGTGAGTTAATTTTTTGGACGAAATGTGCATTATTTTTTTTGCTAGAGTGTTAATTTAAAAATATTATAATATTCATTTGCTATAAATACATATCTCAAATTCCTTATTAAAACATCATATTGCATAAATTATCTTGTAAAAATGTCATTTTTCTTTTCTATCTATTATTTTGTTAGAAAATGTATGTCCGACCTACTGGATATTCTAATCCTGAAGATGTGCTTCTTTGTCAAGTTTATTTAAACATATCTCAGGATCCTATCACGGGTAAGTATCAATCTTCAGATAATTTTTGGTTCCATGTGGAGCAGAGTTTTAATGAAGCAAGGAACCAACAAATGAAGTATCGATCCAAACGATCTGTGTAGTCTCGAATGACTAGTATAATTGCTGAAATAAAGAAATTGAATGGCAGTTTAAAACAAATAGAAAAATTGAATCCAAGTAGTGTTTTAAATGAGGATATTATACTTCAAATGAGAATATTGTGAGTATTTATAATTTTCATTCTCTTATCATCAGTTTCAATATTTAATATTATTTTCACAATTACTTGCAGTTACATCGAGCAAAAGACTTATTCATACAAGATCCGAAGTTCAAAAAATGATTCAAATCTGATAATGTTTGACATATAGTTAAAGAGTTTGAAAATTTTAAAGATAATGTTTCTATTGTTAGATAAATTGTTCAGACATATAATATGAATTATAACTCGTCACAGTCAAATAATCATACTCCTGAATCACCAATATTATTGTCTCATAGATTATCATTATTTTCTCCAAATTTAAATGATGACGGTTTTGGTGAAAGTTCATCTCAACGACCGTGTGGAGTGAAGAAAACCAAATTAAAAAAAAAAATGATTAACATATAGCATAATTATATAATAATCTTAGAGAAGAGAATAAACAACTTATGGAAATGCTAAAAAAGAGTAGTTTTGACAGGTAGAAGCAAATGAATATCCAACTACAGAATTTGACCTTGAAAGAAATGAAAGAGAAAAATAAAATTATATTTCGTGATTTGAACACAATTATTGATCCAAATATATGTGAGTACTTTAGAGTTGAACAAACAAGAATTATAAAAAAAGAAACCAATAACAAAGGTCTTCTTCTACTACTGATATTTTTTGTCAATATTTTGATAATATTGGAGTATCCAGAATTGATATACCAAATTATTAAATTATTTATATTTTAATTTACGTTATGTTATTATATTAATATGTATTTTGAATGTTTACGGTAATTTTAATTAATATTATCAGTGTTGATATTTTATATTAATATTTGTATTTAATATATAAACCAATCGAAACTTAATTTTAACAATTCGAGATCTAATCAAATTAATCGAGACTAAATTCAATCAATTTGAAACATAATAATAATCAACCGAGATCTATAATTAAATTGAATATATAATATAATAATTGGTATAAATTAATTTATATTATTTTAAATTCTTATATTATATGTCCAAATTAATTAGTTTTCTTAAATATTTAGGTAATATTAATTTT
>CANXYC012583542.1:0-22349 GCA_948193065.1 Aleurites moluccanus | reverse complement strand
TATATATATATATATATATATATATATATATATATGAATTATTATATTTAGGGCATAATTTATCTATAATAAAATTAAAAAATAGATAATAAAATTCAAACTCAAATAATAAAAAAAAGTATTAAATAGATAATTAGATTCCCCTTCTCCACTTTTATATATATTCTAGCTATATTTTAATATTTGAACTAGATTTGGGCAACATAAACTGATTGGTCGTATGCACAATTTGGTTTTGCATAATTCAGATTGGATTGAAAACTATGCTGCTATGGTAACTAATTTTCAAGAACCATAATTTGAAATGGCTATATTTTTTAGCTCTCGTCATTGCAATTTTTGCTGTGTTCACAAATCATTATTTTTTTCGAAAGTAATAAAGAAATTTTTTGAAAATAAATAACAACAATGCAAGTTTGAGATTAGGAAACTTGACAGCTTTGTTCACTGGTTGCTTTCGAGGCATAAAAATGAAGTTGCCACATCAGTTACTTGGAAAATGTTGGACAGTATTTGCGTCAGCTTAGTCAAAGTTGAAGCTACATGTAAACGCTAGTTTCCAAGCGACAAAACAAAACCTTCCATCACACAAATATATTGTAGCAAGTAACAAAACTTGCCATAATTTCTCCATTCAAAAATAAAAAGTGCAGGTCAAAATGACCAATGGAAAAATAATACCAATCACAAAAGTGTAAACTTGATAATCAACTGATTTTGATACAAAGATTAATGTCTAAAAAGGGGGAAAAAATAAGATATAAATAAAAAGGGAGGGGAAGGGAGACTTCGCTCCTCTCAAATTCACATCACATAACGTTACAACAACAGAAGACAACGGTCTTCATAATCAACAAGAAGTGATTGCCTAACAAATATCCTATAAATCATCCAATACGTGACTCGAAAGAAAAATAAAGGTCAGATGTTCGAGCAGAGCCCTACCTTGTCTTTTCCCTTGCAAAGGATTTTGTTTTAAGGGGCAAAGTTCCTTCCAGATAGTCGACCCAGTTATTCTTCCACATCTTCACTCAAATGATTTGCTCCACCATCCCCACCTCTGGCTGCTGCTTGTTTCCTGTGTTTCTTGCTCTTGGATTTCTTGGCCTTCATGCGGCGTTTCTTCTCACTGGCATCAACCCATGTGTAGTCTGATGGGATGTGGAATGGATCAATCTCATCCTTATACCTGTGACTATCACTATCACTTGATTGTGCACCATGACTCCCTCTCATCCATGAAATCCATGATGTAGACCCTTCCGATTCCTTGGATTTGGCATCCTGGAAATGTGCTGGGCTGGAGAGAGGAGTTGAGAACTCCTCCACTGGCTGAAGCTCCTCAAATTTTGTAAAAGTAACAAGCACTCGAATAGTTGGGACAATGGGGATGGCAACCTACAGAAGAGGAAATAAGATATTATCATGCTGTTCACAGTTCAGTACTTTAATGCAGAGGTTAGACCTATATTCAAGACCAATCAGTGCACATAACAATTTTCACTTTGATGCAACTGCTTGCTAT
The DNA here is from genome assembly GCA_948193065.1 of Aleurites moluccanus. Taxonomy (NCBI): domain Eukaryota; kingdom Viridiplantae; phylum Streptophyta; class Magnoliopsida; order Malpighiales; family Euphorbiaceae; genus Aleurites; species Aleurites moluccanus. The sequence goes on along the minus strand of CANXYC012583542.1, from coordinate 20,824 downwards.
GATTAATGGAAAATCAATGAGAATTTTATATAATTATATTGCACTTGGGCAACAAATTTTCCACCAAAAATACTGCATGGTAGAAAGGTTCATTTTGCACATCTGTTACAGCAGAAAATAATGAAACTTTTGACATTTTGTAGTGATTATCATTTATCATTTATGTGCTCTTCTACTAACTACTAGAAGTTCTATAAATTCTTCCATAAATGAGATTAGAAAATATCTGCTTATGAGACAGGATGTGCATATAGAACATGTCGGGTTTGGGTTCGACTTGCAGCATAATTAATTAACATGGCATCTCAAATCAAGTCCAGACTCAAGTTTGCACCTACAACTCAGCGCCTACAACTCAAACTTATTTTAATCCGATTAATTCTGTAAGCTTAGATTCCCCCAATCAGTCCATTGACAAGTGAAGACAGAGCATTGGACCTCAAAATAATCGCTTGGACTCGTTATAAAATAAGCCATTGGACATACATGCTAGGTATAGGCTCTGGTCTCCAGTAATATGCTTTATGAACCGGCCATTATTTAAAACCCTCCTTTCAAGTCCTGTTAATTAACAGAGCACTGCTCCTTCTAGCTATGAAATAGAATGAACCTCCACAATCAAAGAGAATCTTTCAAAAGCACCAAAATATCATGCCAGTAGCGGGCATGTCAAAACAGTACTTGTGGCAAAAAACAACAATTATTTTCATGAATGATATTATTGAACTTTATTATTAAAGGGTTCTTATTCAATGAGGACTGCTAATATGTCATGTTCATAGCTTTGCCATGAGAAAGAAGACACCTAGGGCAGAGTTGGTTATCACTCTGTGGTATTATAGATAACTAAATTACTAACAGGCATTACCAACTAACAAAATATCTTTCTTACGGTAATGAAACCTACAACAAAATCAAGTGGCACAAGTATTTATTCTAAATCAAGGAGATGAGAATTTGTGTTAGCCCACACTCTCTAATTTTACTTAACATAACTGAGCATTTTTTTCTCTCCGTGTATGACTTTCTTCAGTATCATAAATTCATGGCATTTTTATGCTACCACAGACAAGCTTTGATTCAAATAAGATACAATACTGGCATACTGTACATTCCTGAAAATTTTCACTGTTACAACAGTAATAATTTTAATTTGGTGTGCTAAAAGTTGTTATGAATCCATAAAGTTTTACAGTTCCCCAGAGATTGCAAGGGTCTATATACTGCAGGATCTATCTTATCATGCATCAAATAAAAAATAAGGTTTGGCAATGATAGGTTTTTCCTCAATCTCAAGTCACAAAAACAGAACATCTCATTTTTCACTACATTGAGATTTTTCCCTGAAGATTGCTTGTGCTGAAAAAGCGTACAGCTCGCTCTAGCCCAAGTGATAAAATCAGTAAATCAAATGAAGAAATTACACAGCAAATGCCAATAAAGAACATAGTTAATGCATGGATTTGGTTATCCAGGATGTTTAGGGAAAAATCATGAAACTTCTCAATGTGAACCTTTAGATTTTCCTTCAGATATTCTCAAAAAGAAACTCTTCCGTCATTTTAAAAGTTATTTATGAACAAAGCTCTGACGAATGCTAACTGTAACATTTATGATCCCTTAGCAAGAACTTCCACAACACAAATGAAAACTTCAACTAAGAATCTAAAATTTTTAGAATTTCTCCTACCCTTTAAAAAAAAATAAATAAATAAAAAATCACACAAAATCCCAAAAAAGGGGAAGCAAACAGGAGAAAGGAAGAGAATGCACTAACAACAATAGGAAATCAGCATGTAAATATAAACTAATATGCTTATTACATAATGAAAGCACAATATGAAGAAATGTAAAATGTAAAATGACCATACTGAAGAAACATATGAAAATGATAGTGCGCTGCAGTAAAAAAATAATATAAGAAACAGATTTCAGATTACCTTGACAGGAAATGTTCCTTGAGGTAGTTTAGTTGTCAAAAGCTCTCTAAGCCTCTTAACAGCCTTGACCTTGTTAGCTAATATATCAAGTAAAGGTAGCAGCTCCTCAGTTTTCAAAGGAAAATCTGGTGTCAGCCATAAGACTGGTCTTAAACCCTTCTTGTACTCACTCTCGTGCTTAGACTCACTACCAACACCTTTCTTCTTTTTCTTCTTGTTACCTTTATCCTTTCCCCTCTTGGCATCCCCTAAATCCTCCCTAGAAAATTCAGATGATGATTTTTGATGGTCGACAGATTTTTGGGTTCCACCTTCCGGTGCCAGCTTTGAAAACTTCTTCAAAATCTTTGAATCTTCAGGATCATCATAGTTATTCTTTGAAGCTTTATTTTTCCAACCAAACCAACTCTTCTTCTCTTTAATGGAACCATTGGATTCCCCATTTTCATAGGAACCTCCAGAACCATTTTCTTGGGACTCAACGAGCCCAGGTTCCTCACCCTCACAAAGACCATCTGAGTTCCCCATACGAAGTGCATAATCCAACTGCTTCCTCTCCTCAGCTGTCAATACATCAGTGAAGTCTTCATTCTCAGCACCATTTACCAACCTTTCTTCTTCGTCATCCACAGCAAAAAGTTCCTCGTCAGTCATTGCACCAGGAACCCGCCTTGACTTCACACTCACCATTACATGAAGCATATCATAAACTTTAGCCTTCCAATTCCCAACCATCTCTGTTCTTTCTTGCCGCCTCCAATTCAAATGAGGAACAAGCTCTGCCTGAGTGACATCAATGCCTGGCCTATACATATTAGTTTGAGACATCAAAGCCACTTCATGGGCAACTTCTGCTTCTGTCGGTTGGGCACCAGCACCCTCCAAAGCATTAGTAACTTCTTTTTCCTTGTGAGCAAGAACTATCAAAGAACCTGGTGGCAAAGATACATTACTATCTTCTGAAGAGCATCCCTCTCCCAAGAAGAGAAATGTTTGATCTGACCTTTGAATGCGAAAACCATCAAACCCAGCAAGGGTCATGTCAGCACGAAGGTTAGAACCACGCTTCCAAATGCGATAAGTATCTGATGGGGCAATGCGGCCAATAAATGGGATAACTGAACTCTCAAAATGAAAAGTTATCTCCATGTAAAAGTCACGAATACGTGCTGCTGAAGCAACAATTCGTGGAAGCCTACGACACCATTTTGCCCAAGCAAGAGGCTGGTAATGCCGAGCAATTACCATGGCAATTTGTTCCTCTCTTGTGCAAACTGCTTCTTGAAGAGCACTCCAACCATTATCATTTTGCAGGCTCCAATCTGCACCAGCAGCCATTAAAATCTCTGCAGAGATTGCATCTCGCATTTTAACAGCAAGGTGCAAAGGAGTCTCGCGGCCAGGAACATCTCGACGATCAATGACAGCAGAGACAGCATCAGCTCGTTCCTCAGCAGCAAGAGACTCTTCTTCCGTACTAACTTCTCCAGCCTTGGCAAGATGTGGGAGGGTTGAGATAATGCGCCTGAGGGCTGCATGATCACGGCGTGCAACTGCAAAGTGGGCAGGACTATGGGCATACTTAGAGATATCTTCCATTGATTCTCACTTTCTATTTTTCTTTCTATCTCTAAGCTAATAAAGTCTGTTCCTTTTTTTTGGCAATCATACTTTGCAACAATTCCAGGGCTTTAAGTAGAAAACACCCACTAAGATGAGGGCTTCTACTATTCAGCCCTATTCTGCCACAAATCAACTTTTAAGTCTTTCTGAGAAACCAAATCACATACCCGAATGAAAGAGATCAATTATCATCAGAACTTTGAACAATAAACTACAATATAAGTGAGAGATTATTCATTTCCCTCGATAATGCCCAAATTTCCTCCCATTCTTATCTGCCTCCAAACACTAAATCACACTTGGATCAAGTGATCTTGAGCTCCAATAGACAGTAATCAAGCTTCCACAAAGCTCAATTCTGAAATAATAAAAATACAAGAAAAAAATTTAAAAAATAATAAAACTTTACTATTTGAAATAACTAAAAACAAGTGCTTACCCACTTAAACATGAACACATCTCTTTATTTTGGTTTATTACATAAACAGAATTTCAAAAAATAAAAATAAACTCCTTTTAACCAAAATAAACAAGCCACCGCTAAACTGAATTCCGACACAACAACTAACTAACTAACTTTAACCAACTCAATTTTAGTCCCAAATAAAAATAAAACTAAACTAAAATATAGGATCCCAAAAAATTTATTTTCCTCTCTTTTTTATCCCTTTGATTTTCTCAGCAAAAACAGAAAATCATAGTATCTCTGAAACAATTACCTCAGAAAGCACCGAGTCGTACAAGAAAACAACCCAGAAAGTCCGACCTGATCGTTTCAGTTGCAGTTTTTTTGCCCTTTAGATTGTTGGCTTCAAATTCTTAGAGGCAACGTGAGAGAGAGAAAAGAAGAAGAAGAATCAAACGGTTGTAAGAAAGGGGATCTAACGGTCAAGATCGTCTCTGCTAATTAATGCTGACAACACGATGGTATGACATGACCTAACTCGGGCTTGACTCGGTCCCTAACTCAGATCTCTCTTCTTCTCTCTCTGTATGTCTGTTCTATTTTGTTTTGGTTCTTTTAAGTTTTTAGTCTCTCGCTCAATGCTCTGTCTCTGCAATTTTCTTTTTTTTTTTTTTTTTTTTTTTTTTTTCTTTTTTCTTTTTTATCTTTTCAGGTTATGTTAATGTCCCCTCACTTTTGCGCTTTTTTCCCCATTTGCCGTTTGATAGACTGAATATAAATATATAATAATAATAAAAAACTCATTATTTTGTTTGTCATTAAATTAAACTATATAATATATTTATATAATTTAGATTTAAATATATTTACATATTATTTAAATAATAATTTGTCATTTTGTTTATTTAAATTTTATTTTCATTTAATATTAATAAAAGTTTATTTAAATTTTTAAAAATAATCGATTATTTTTGAATATTTTATTTATTAAATTTGAATATAAAAATAAAAAATTAATCAAAATCTTGTATTAAATATTAACTCAATTTAAGTTAATAACACTGTTATTTAATTTAGTGATTATAATTAATAACTAATAATTAGATGGTTAAATATTAATAGTTAAAATAATTAATTGTTAAATTTTAAAATGATACTCCGAAATTTTAAGTTTGTTAAATACTTTAAATTAATTGTTTGGAATTCAAACACTATCTATTGATTTTTAACTATTTATCTTGATTAATGTTTAAATTTTAGTCATTGGAGAAGCTAATGACTAGATTTAAAATCTATTTTAAGTTATTTGGAGTATTCATGTTATTTTTATAATCGATAAGGTTTTATTTATTTATTTATTTTACAATATTTCATTCTTTATTTTTTTTTAATTTTTAATTTTTCAAAATGGCATGAAATTAAATAAATAATCAAGTATATTTATTAAAAAAATAAGTATATTATTTTTAGTTAATTAAATTAAATAAATAATGATTAAATAAGCAAGTATATTATTAAAATTTATTATAAATTATTCTTTCAATGTACTTGGTATATTCTATATCGTCTATACATTTACTTCTCATTTCTTCTATTTATATATGAATTTTCAAGGCTTTTGGGCTACAATTAGCCATTTCCGAGTGAGAGTTAATAGTTACCCTTAATTTTTAGTAAAATTACATATGGTGCCATTTGATGGTTAAATAGTAAATAATTTAATTTATTTAGGTTATTGAATTGGAGGTAATAATAGGGCCGCAGTGTGAAATCCAATGATGCCTGATGATGATGATGACCCAGCAATGGGACATACTGCTGTGGAAATTAACTTTTTTTATTTTTATTATTATTAATTATTTTATTAAGTTTTTATATATACAATTATATAGATATGAATGTATAGCTAATTTATACATACCATGTATATGTCAAGATATTTTTTCTATTTTTCAGTTATTTATTATCCGAAGTAAGATTTCGAGTTTAAATATCAGTTAAGAGTAAATTTATATAAAAAAAATAAAAATTATTGTTACAAGAATTTCAAACACTTGTTAAATTGAAAGGGATAATGACATTTCATATGATGTATTTATAGTATTAATGAAGTTTTCATGTGTTGTCCAAAACAATTTTTCCAACATATAAAACAAACTTGAAAACTTTGCCCATTTTCTTATTTTAATTAAATATTGTTGAATTTTATAGAATTCATTAAATTTAATCACTTGGGATGCTAAAATTGCAAACTTTTTTTGACAATTTTTTTAATCTTATAAAGATCAAAGTATTCAATTTTTAAAAAAAATCTCAAGAGTTATTTTGTAATTGTCCTTTTTAATAAAGTCAAACTTCATTTTCTAGCTTTGAAAATTAATTAATTATTTAAAATAATAGTAATAATTAACTCTTAATTAAGCATAAATCAAGTTGGAATATTGAAAATCAAATAAAAAGGCTAAGGGGGTGTATTGTTGATAAGCCAACACCGACAGTTTGTTTAGGTTCCGTTAGCAACGTTAAAATTCTAAACCAAACTATCCTCTGGCCTTCAACAGCTCCTTTGTTTTGAGACAAAGAGAGAGAAAAGGAAAGAAGATATTTATCAATCAACTATTAGGATTTTAGTAGCCAACTTTGCCTCACGTGAAATCTGATTGGCTTGTACTTTTTAAATGAGCATGTGATAGGTTCAGATTAAATTTATCAAATAATTTCTTTCTTTTTTTTCTTGTTATTATGAAGTTTTTGGAAAAAAATAAAGGAATTTTTATAAAAATATAAAAAAATAAGAAAAAATTTCATTTATACTGTTGAAAAAAAAATTTTCAAAAATATTACGTATTTAAATTTTTTTTTTTAAAAACGATATATATCAAACATATATTAAAAATATATCAAACATATATTAAAACAAAAATAAAAGTTAAAGAAAAAAAATCATATATTTATATAATTTTCTTAAAAATAAAATTCCATTATTTTTTTTACAATTTATTTATTATCATGAAATTTAAAATACGCGATATTATTTTTATTATTCAGATTGTATATGTACTTACCATTATATTATATCTTAATATACGAAATTAGTGAAACTGAAATCATCTTTATAATTATGAAATTAAAAATTTTAATTTCATAATTAAATTAAAATTATGAAGTCCCTGACTTGTGTTTTTTTGAGAATTTTGAATACCATATTGATAAAAATAAGAAAAAGGAAAAAATTGTTTTTATTGGATTATCATTGCATTATGCAGTAGATTTAATATGTTGAAGAAAAAAAAAAGAAGCTTTCAAATGAGAATGACTTCATTGTCCTCTCCTCAGACAATGAAATCTACAATAAACTATAATTTTCACAAATAGGGAAATCTATATATCATATTTATAGCTACATACACCTCCTTAAATAAAGCTTACGTCATATTCATATACATTATGAATCTTGAAACATATTATGTGATGAATGTTCAAATGTAATAATAATTATTATTTTATTAATAAAATTTTAATTTAACGGTATTAAAATCTTATTTAGGACCGAAAAATTTTTGAATTTGAATATCAGACAGAAAATATATTTGAAATTTTTTTCAAATATATAACAAAATGATGGAAACTGAAAACTCCAACAACCAATAAAAAGGAACAAAACAAGTTGCATATTTTGCCAATTAGGCCTAAACTTCTCCCATTCATTTATTGCCCATCCTGTGATAAACCTCTTTGTGGACGATGGCAGAAGGCCTACGCATGGTCTCCTTTCTTTTTTCCTTCTCAACAACTATATCCATGGACCAATAAAAATTCAAAAATTGAGACTTGAGATTTAAAGATTTCAGGTTGGCCTCCTACCTATATTAGGTATAGTGTACATAATTTTTATATAATTATTGTTTTTAAAAATTATTTATTTTATCATTTTATTCAATTTAATATTCTATACGATATATATACAGTATTTGGGGCAAAAATATAGAAAATATAAAGACAACTATACCTATGTGGGGTGCTTTCACATGCTTTGTTCTTAAAGCTTTGTTCAATGGTCCCCTTGTACCCATGTGGCCATGGACCTTTTTGGTTAGTGAAAGCCCCCACACTTGCCCATGGAAACTAATATAAGACTTAAAAACTAGGTACTTGCATTCTCTAACTATATAAGGTGATTGGAAGGTTGAATTTATTTATTTTTAATTAAAGATCCCAGAGAAAAAAAAAATTAAAAATAGAGATATTTTATGTAGCATTTAGATGTCATTATGCTAAAAATGAGTTTTCTGAATATTAATTCTTAAAAATTTAATTGCAAAACTCATTTTTAAATAAGTACCAAAATGGTTTATAAATTTTTTCAATTAAAACTATCCATATCTATTTTTCAATTGAATATTTTAAAATGTGAAACACCTTTATTACTAAAAAAAACTATGCTGCTATTTGCAGCTTAAAAAAAAAAATCAAATTCAAAGATCTAAAACTCATTAAAAAGGTCATTGCCAAACATTTCAAAAGAAGAGGATTATCCATACGCTACAGTCATAATCATTTTTTAACTTCAAATTAAGATGCTAAACACTTTATATATATCTCCTTTACCTCAAATTGAGAATCCAAATACCTCTACATTTGGAATTAAAATATAATGTCGAATCTGCATCAAACGTATTAGAAAGTTTCTATTATATACATAGAAATTAAAATTTAAAATACTTTTATGAGTGTAGTATTGGATGTTATTCTTTATTGTTTGTTGTGGTGGGTTAGAATCTTTTTGAAATCTCTTGCTCTACAAAGTCACCATCAGGATTTGTGACCAATAAAACAGTGGTGGGTTGAGAGTTAGAGTTGAGGTACATTGGCAACTGTCGTCATAATTGATCTTATCCATGAGTATATAGAGGTTATATATATATGATAGAAACAAGCCTTGTACGTAAGGTAAACAAGTCATAATTGCCCAAAAAAATGGAATTTTTTTTTTTTTTATCATTTTTCAAGAAATTTTGAGTTTGTATTTTTATGAATGAGTATGGTAGATTTGGTAATGATGCAAGGGATGGCCCTTTCCTTAAGGCACAAATCATGAGAGAGAGAGAGAGAGAGGAATCATTATACATCATAGTGAAAACACTAAATATTTACATTAACAAATCAATAAAAGATTGTAACTTTACTATGGAATTGAATTTGCATAATCATGGGAAAGCTAGCATTAGAATTAGATTAATTGGTAAGCAAATTATTATTTTTTTATTTTAGTATTTAAATTATAAAAATGATAATTTTCTTCTTTGTAATTCTTGTCTAGGACTTAATGAAATTAATAGGAAATGTAAAAGTACATCCATAAAACTATGAAATTTTAAGAAAATGGAAGAGAAAACTATCTCAATTCTTGAACTTTGCTGTGCACGCTTTCCTAGATAATTCACTTTTTCAAATTTTGTTTATCACATAAATTTCATCATAATCCACACATAAAATAATTTCTTTCATATACTTATGGCACTAAAAACATTTATGAATAAAATAATTTCTTTCATATATTTATGGCACTAAAAACATTTATGAACTTGGTAACTTTTATGCGTAGTTCCGCCCTTGTTGGAAGTATTCGCTCAAGCGCACTCATTGTGAAGGCAATTTTGGTGTAAAAAATGGATTCTGTAGCTAACAATAGTAGTAGTGAGAAGAGATAGAAGTTCTGTTGCAATTTTGTCTTGTTCTGCAGCAATTTTTCCTTTGGCATTGGAATTATCTAAGGAGATTCTTTCTAGTTTCTTTTGTCTTGTTTTCTAAACCTAAACAATGATAATACAAGCAGAAAAACTATAATTTATAGTAATTAGTACAAAAATAATTATTTTTAGTCTAAATCCTATCCATTGGACAAAAAAAAAAAGGAAAGAAAAGAAATTGAAATAATCCCCTCAACCTTAAATTTGGAACACACTTGTTGACATTCACTACTTGTGAGTTGTGACCCACCCTTACAAATCCAACAATTTTGTTTCCCAAAATTTACATAAAACAACAACGCAAAACAAAAAGTTAGCGTTGGGAAATTGTCTATTTCTCTCTTTGCCAAAAGGCCATGGATATATCCTAATAATAGAACAACATTTACGTTCCCGAGAACAACAGTTTAGGATTTTTTTTTTCTTTTTTTAGGAGATTATTATTATTATCATTTAATTTTTAACTTGACAAGTGAAATTAGCCATGAAATAGCAAAGGCTCTCTACCAATTAGTCATTTGTGAAATTATATATAATTTTAGTAAGTTTACATGTTTTAGGTGATTAGTGGGATATAACAGAAAAATGTATGCTTTATCCAAAAGATGATCATCATATCCCATTAAAACAAAAAGAAAGAAACAAACGTGTCCCCCTGCTGCTTTACATCAAGTCATAACAACATATTGTTCACAAATAAATAAAGAATAATGAATAACAATAATAATAAATAAAATCAAAACGTAGGAAAATTATCATAGTACATGAGATTTCTAAATATTTTTGACAGAATAGAGCAACTTATCAAAGGAAGCTTATAACCCACATATATTTGTAGGATTTTCTTTCTTTTTTTTTTAGCATTTCTAACAGTTACATGTATGCATAATGTCAAATCCTTATTCTTCATGAATTTTTAGTCAAAAACAAATGATTCATGAAGCAAGAAGATTCAGGATTTCTGAGCGAATAACTCGCATGTGATTACATCATCCATTGATGTAGATGACCTCCCAGCGCCTAAGACCGGAACAATATTGAACATAGGTTCTGTCCCAATTTGAACTCTCCTGCCCATTTCTGAAAGTTCTTTGAAAGCACTTGTGAACACGAGCGACAATGACTCCAGGGCCATGCAAAGGCTTGTTGGGAAGTACAACCTCAACGTCTATGAAAATCAAGATAATAGGTAAGAAATTACAAGTACAGATATACATTTAAAAGTACGAGGAAAAGAAACACGATGCAAGAGCTTCCCTTCTTCGGAGACCTTTCCTGTTCAATTTCTGATATAATTGCAAGAATTCACATCTTTAAGATTTAGAGGAACAACAAGGTACCAGACTCGTAGGGTAGAATATACACAATGCATACACAGCAGTTTTGCAGAATATCAATGGATGCATTCAAACCAAAATATCAAACAGACCAAAATCTAAAAGAAATCACTGCAATAAAAAAAAAAAATAGGGTCTATAAAACTGACCATTGTGTCTTCCCAAGAAAAATCGTTCTCCATAACCACTTTATCAAGAAGATAAATGCAAAATCTTGAAACTCTTTCCATATGTGTCTTTGAGAGAGAATTTCGGTGATGCCCATCATTCTCGTAGACACCTAGAGATTCTGAACAGATTTTTGCAACAATGTCATTTGTAATAGACAAAAATACTGCACATATCTTCCCACTAACAACACATTTCTGAATGCAAGAATCATGCCAATGTGCCGGCTGAAAATTCCAACAATTCGGCAGCATGGTAGAGGATAGGTTATGAACAGTCACATTTGCCACGTCTGTTTCCTTTGATACAAAAAGAAGAGGCTTCACTTCAACAAATGCTCTGCAATAATCACAGAGGTGATGAATGCATTTTAAGTAGCCATTTTAAGAGAGGTACCAGCCAGGTGAACTATAGCATATATGTCTCGCCACAATTAAAAACACAATAACAAAGGGTGTGTATTGCTTGTAGTAACTAGAAACACACAAGGAAAGAGGAAACGTAAAGGTCTAGGATTTTTTTTTTGCTCTAATGATTTCTAACAGGGACATATGGAAATGAATATGAATTCAATGGTTGAAGGCAAGTGAACATCAAGTAATCAGGAAGAAAACCTTTAGAATTAAAAAATGCTTTTACATTGATACTGTAGCCATAAGGATTTATTACCAAGATGCCATGATTTATTTTGTTAAGAAACAAATATTGCTGCTACCCTCAAAAAAGAAATTTGCTGAAAAAAAACAGCGACCATAATATATCCAAGCTTTTAATTGAAAAAAAAGAAGAAGATTTCTTTGATGTTTTGTTTGTAACATTATAGCTTTTGTGTTATCCCCCAACCTCATTCCATGTTTGGAGCTATGAAGATCACATCAATGCCGATAATTAAATTTCAAGAATTACCTTTTTGGAAGATCGGGCACAAGGACATATAGAAATATTGGATCGAGAAATTTCTGAATGTTTCCTTTATCCAGTTCAAGCTTTCCCATCTGTTTAAGAAAAGAGTTCTGCTGGTCTTGAATCTTAAGTCTCTCTAACAATGGAATTTGTTTTGAACAGTAAATGGTAAAGAGAATAGCAGAGGAACAAATTGAACAGCCAAAGCATTTTGCCACTGCTTCACTGTTTTCTAATGCTTGGTCCAGCTCAGCAGCAGGGCCTCCGTTACATAGAGTCATTGTTGAAGGGTCAAGCCCTAACTGCCCAGCCATGTGAAGCGTCTCCTTATGCAAGGTCGCCTGAAAGTAAACAATTTAATGGAAAAAAAAGCAGATTCAGATATGTACGTGCTTGACAGGACAAAGATGAAGGTACAGGCAAGTTAGGTAAACTATAAAGCACACAGCAACATCAGCTGAAAACTCAGTGCAGTTACTATTAAAACTAGGGAAATTTCCATGATCCTGGATTCTCAGAACAAATAACCCTTAGAATTAAAATCACCCCCACAAAATAAAACCCTGTGCAGCAGGTTTGGCATTAACCTGAGGAAAGTCATGTGCTAAAAAAGACAAGGATTTCAAAGTACCTGGCTATATGGTCCAATGCAACTAGGAGCCCATGAGGAAATACTTTGAACATGCAAGACATTTTTGATTTGGTCATTTGCCACTAGAACTTCAATGTAGGCCCTTCCCAAACCCATTTGCAACAAAGGCAGTTCTATTGTACTGCGAGATGGAACACCAAAAGGGCACTTCTCCTGCGTAATGAACCTAACATACATCTCATTTGCTGTAGCGAACTCATTCATATCAGCAATATAGAGATGAATATATAGGACATACTTCCAGTCAAAACCACATATTGCAAGCTGTGATTCAATGTGCTCTAGAACAATCTTTAGATCTTCATCCAAAGCTGCCAAATAAAACATTCATCAAACAGAGAATCAGAAGGAATGACAAAAACTGCAGAGACAAAGGAATATGCTTTTCAGGAATAAGCACAAAACAAATGCATAATCTGTTTAATGTTCACCTATGGAAGTTTTACAAGAATCTTGCAACCAACATGAAATAGAAAATGTATTATCCTTCTTTGTTTTAGAGATGTGAAGTCTATCATGACTTTCAACTAAATCAGTGAACTCAGCTATAGATTGACAAGTAGTTTCACTTCTTTTTGAGCAGTCTCCTTGCACTTCAGACACGGAACCCACTTTTTCATGGGCCAAATTGTTGGAGTTCTCATTACCACTTGATAAAGCATCCTTTTCCTTCTTTTCCAAATGAAATGCTATAGGATGAATAACTCCCACTGGAGCTATAGAATCTGAGGAGTGCAGTACAATTTTGAACTCATCGAGCACAATTCTGGCATTCTAAAAGTGTAAAATGTTATCAAGATGAAAAACCTTTAGGAGCAAGATAAACTAATAAGCACAAACTTAAGCAAATTTGACAGAACTTAAAACAAATGAATGGCATGGTAAACTTACAACAAAGAGTGGGCAGTCAAGTGCCAATGTTTCATATTCCCCTCCTTCACCACATACATTAATCCCGTATAGCCTACCAAAAGGATAACCAAGTGAATTGCTATGCAATTATACTTCAAGAACAGGACAACAACAACAAGAGAAGAAAGGGCATACTCTTTCAACTTATGCAGATGAGATTCCAAGACAGCCATTTCTTTGCCTAAGTGCTTTGCTGGGTCTAGCCCCATAGCTGCAACCTATTGCATTAAAAGAACATTTCCCTTCAATTTGAATCCACAAGCCATTCACAAAACTTCAAAAGGATGCTTCATTTCAGATGCATCAAGATTATAATGCCTAGTAGTAAGTTATTCTACTGAATTGCAACCTGAACCTAAACTACTTGTGCAAGGAAATCTCAAGGCAAATGTTACGTGCATAAAACTAGGTTGTTTCTCATCACATATGAAAGAATAATGTAATTGCTTTTTGAGCACTGCAACTCCTTACACTAAAATGGAGTTTTATCATTGATCTACTTCAAAGTTCACAAGAGGCTCATTCGAGTTGGTATTCAAGAGTGAATCAGGTACAGCCATAATGATGAGTCGACGAAAATAAAAACTTGTGGCAAAAATCATGGAGATTTATAATCCTATATTAAGCAAAGTACTGAATAAAAAGAAGATGTGAATGCAGCATCCTACAAAATAAATGACAAAGAAAACACATCAATATGAAAAGCAAGAAAACACATTAATATGAAAAGCATACAGATAGGAGTTGTCTCTTTTACAAAGAACTAAAAACAACTTGTACCTTTACAGTGATAGCCACAATTCCATTTGTTATCTGGTTGGACAAAAAACAAAATTACCCCACAAGAAAACTCTAAGAAAATCTTGATTGACCAGCATTATCAAATACAATTTACCATTTCTTGAAGAAGCACTGACTGATCTTGTTTCCATAAATATGCCAGAGAAACAAGCCCTAACCTTGAACAAACACTTTCCACTCGTAGCCTTTGATAATCAGATGCAATAGCACCAGAAGATACTGCTGTGACAGACGGAATCTGTCTTTTGACCTCACTTAACAAAATAAACATATCTTCAACTTCATCACCAGGAGTTGTCCTGTAGTTAAGTTTTTGATGCCTGTATAATTCACAGTTCATAAATACCATTAGAAACTCTTAAGTGAGATAGTTGCGTTCACTATTTTTAGTGAATAAGTATCTTTTTCCTAGGGAAAATCTTTAGTTTTCTTCCTACAAATCCTAACTCAAGAACCTTCATTAAATAGACTTAACTATACAAATTTAAACTGGCAAATTAGCATACACAAAATAATACTTGGTAAAATACAATTGCTTTTACCAATAACATGAGCTTGCCTTGTGGATCCTTGTATTCTCCTCCTGAACAAAGGCACTCCCATGCATTCAGCATAGCTGACAATTATTTGGTGCCCAACCTGTCAAAAGCATTCAAAAAGAGAATAAAATAACAAAAAAAAAAAAAAAAAAGTTGCGAATCAAATTTTACTGGCATCCATGGTTCTTCAATTATAACACTTTGAAAAAATATACATATAAAGAAAGAAAATAGAAAAAGAAGAGACTTACAGTTTGATACATATAGCTATCTAATTCATCAACTGAATCATCAGCAGGCAACAGATTGGCCAATGCGACAATCTATGAAACAGCAATTGCAACAACAATTCAAAATAAGTAAAAAAGATACGGTGAGAAAAATGTTGATTTACCGGTGTAGACGAACCTCGTGGCCGTATTGGATGCATTTCATCATGGCATAACAGCTGTCCTTGCCGCCGCTCACTAGCGCCACCACCTTCATCTTGTTTCACGGCAAATAATCGTCACCCGCTTGGCTCCAAGTATCAGGAGAAAGTGATATACCTTTTTTCTGGTTAGGGTTTTTACCTCTCACCGGTCTTCACTGGCTGATGATTTGCAGGGCTTTGACTTCAGTCTTACAAATTAGAATATAAACCTCGTCTTTCTTTTTCTCTCCGCCTCTGCGGGACTAGTTTAGTTTTTAATTTATATTTTTTGTTTGAAAACCTATTTCGTTGTAACTGCTCGTTTCAGTATATATACTGTTATGATAGTAAACGAAATAAAATGGTTATGAAAATTTCTAACTCTCATTTCAGTTTCAACTCATTTTGTGAAAGAGTGGTTTCTGTTAGGTTCACTTCCTTTGACAAATTTTTAGTGGATAGTTCCTTCGCTACCCAAAATTTTCTGACATGTTGTAAATGGAATTAAGTTGAAATTTTTCATAGAAAGCAAATTCTTGTACATATGCAAAATTTTAATATGTTCACATTAATTAGAATAGATATTGCGACTTGCAAGGCCATACAGCAATTCAAATTATTCCACTGTTGCTAATTTGCTATTATACGTTGTGACTAGTGAAGCCACAATTATCAATCTTCCCAAAGCGTTAAGCAGCCTCTTTACAAGAACCCGACACAATACATTGTATCCAACTACCCGACCCTAATGAGACGGCAAATTTTTTAATTTTAATCTAAATCGACATAAATCAAATCTGATCCAATTACATACTTACATATATTTTTATTTTTTATTATTATATTTATATTTAATTTATTTTTTATGTAAAATATAAATTATATTATATGAATATGTAAAAAAATATATAAATAAATATATACAAATAAAAAAATAACATTAAAAATATTTTTTAAAGATTAAAACATAAAAAAAAGAAATAGGTAATTGTTTACTATTCTCCATATCTTTATTTTTAAAAGGGTTGGTTTCACAAATCCCGTCACAAATCTGACATGCTGTCATCCCGCATTGCAATATTTTGAGCTTAGAAATTTCAGATAATCTGGGAAAAATATCAAACCATCATGGATATCACATGAGAAGCAAATCACAATGAATATCCAACTCATTCCAATGTCCAAATGAACAGTACAATAACTAACCATTAAAATAAAATCAATTCTCAAGGTAACTGATATACTTCAAAAACAATCATATAACCTAAAGTTAATTACATCAAATAGAAAGTGTATTGAAGAGGGTGAGGGAAGCTTATAACTTCCCCACTAACATGGTCTTAGTTCTTCAACAATACTTTCAAACTCCACCATGCATTTGCTAATAGGCAACTCTTTTTTGAAGTAGAAACTTGATGTTTTCTACAGACAACAAGCTACTATTTTGTATACATCTAGTGATGGGGGAGAAGAGATGAGAAAATAGAAATAGATAATATGACCATCCAAAAAAAATCGATAACAAAGGCTAGCCAGCGCCAAAGAAGTTATGGTAAGGACAAAATGTATAGAAAGAACCAACTGCCAAATTAAAAGGGGAAAGACCTTAACATATATTATATCTTACAAGTTGTTAAACAAAAAATGCACTAAATGTCATGAGCTACTTCAACTTGGACAATCAAAATCTCACCTCTGGGCAACTGCCCTTCCTTTCCATGAACCAGGGCTTCCATTGCAATATTCCTGATTGTTTGTCAATACGCACACTAAAGGCTTAACAATTTCTCCGCTGGAAATTGGTAAAAATACATTCCAACCCACCAAGCTTGGATGTTCCCTTAAACAAGTTCATAGCTGCCACATCCATCGAAAGAATGATGATCGTTTGAGTTTACTGTTATCTTGCCTCAGGACTCTATAGTAGAAGAATTTTCAGCATTCATGCGAGTACCTTTAGCAAAAAAGCAAACTAAGAAATCAAGTTAAATCTTTTTTTCCATAGAAAACCATATCTAACCAAAACGAGAGGGAAAAAAAATAGTTCATTTGATAGAGGCACATGCAGCACCATACTCGACACATGAAAATTCCAGGTAAACAAATGGTCACATCTAAGCCCAAAGAAAACACATTGGAGGGAAAACAGAACAGGAAGTTTAAGAGATTAGTTTCAGACCACTGTCACAAAACAGTGGTATCATGCAAAATCAAACAGCAATGCTGGTGGTTTCGCCATAGAACACGGTGAAAACAATTAAATGAAGACACCTGTCACTGTCAGTACTGCCTTAATCAGGGGAACCAATCAAATCACCAAATCATCAAGGCCCATTGTGAATGTATTGCCACTATGTTTCAGCAATCAGCTCAGACTGCAGAGATGAACACATCACATACAACCAGCTAGAACGTTCAAAATTCTCTATCCCATAATGCAAGTACCAACATGTAACTTGTAAAAGGAAAAAGGTGTGTGCAGAAAGATCAATCAAATCCATGGCACCAAAAAAAACCATCATCATTGCATAAAATATAAATTAAAGTGGTTTACTTGATTAACCTCAAAATGGAGCCTCAAGCGATTCATCCCAGACTTCTGCACTTCCATTAGAGGCATCTTCAATGTCTTCCTCCATTGAAAACCTAATATACTCTCTATGTGCAAAGCGATCCCACTCTGTCAATGTTGGATTCTCACGTTCCTGTTTGTTACAATTTTTCCAAGACTATTACCAACACTATCCAAAAACTAGACAGCTATAACAGTTCCTTAAATTCATAACTGAGCAATAACGTAAATTGAGCTGCTGCGTATACCTGACGAATAAGAAATGGATCACGAGTTTCAAAAGCCATAAACTTATTAAGGTTGAAAAGGATATTGAAAACACTTCCTGAAAGTCTACAACCTTTCAGGTCACGTAGTGTGATGTAGCTCTCATTCTGCATGCAAGAAAACTTCAAGGGTCAAAACCAGAAATCCCAAGCATTGGTGCATTTAGAGCAACAGTGGAGAAATTGGCTCCTAATGGCTAAATATGTGAAGTACAAAATCTTCTTGGAAATAAAAGAACAAAGACATTAACTTCCACAACAAAGTTTTTCCATCATCAGGCTCCCATGTGAAAACGAAACACAGTAATGAATAGTGAATATACCCATGAAATTACAGGAGAAAAGGGCAAACCTCTGGTCCAATCATGTCGATTATCTGGCACAATATATCTTCGAACAGCACAGGCTCCTGGGCCATGCATTCCATGCGATGTAACTGCTCTTCATAGAAGAATTGCATTTCATTCCGTGTCAAAACTCCATTTCCATCAAAATCAATGCACTTGAACCTGAGAGAAAATTTAATGAAAAAATCACACAATCAATGGCAAAGCTCTCCATTACTATTTGAAAAGAGACGTGGTTATGCATATCATAAGGCAAAAAAGTTTTCCACAATATATGATACATCATGATAGCTAAACAAGAAGAATGGAACTTTCAAACTACTTTTATCAAGTGTGAAATTTGAAAGCAATGACCAAAAAGAACTTAACTATCGGACAACACCTTGTCACCCTACCCACCATCATGATCCCTTATTGATCATAACTTACAAAATGATATTTCTTTGATGCATATCTGTTTTATTGTGATTTTATTATACTTTCCACACACATTACCCCCAAACCATATATGTTTTATTGTTACTTTTATTATACAATTGCCTTTTGAGCTGGAATAAAACTCATTTACCTAATATAATTTTACAACACAAATATGCTTTGTTTGGTCTTAAACTTCATAATGCCTGCTCAAACATGAATTCATGATTACACTATAACACCTCAGAAACAATTTAAGGAATGAAATAGAGATGTACGTAAAAGTATTTTCATACTCAGTAAGTAGATAAGCAAAACTGTTATAATTGGTCACAAACTTTGCTACAATACACTTAATTTTACAGAAAAAGATATGCAGATATACCAGTACTCAAGACTAGGCTCAGATGACTTGTCCTCCTCTGATAGTATGAAATAGACAAAATCTTCATATCCCATCTTCCCTTCAACCTTACTAGTAAATTTTCTCGGAACCTAGAATGAAATCAAATATAATTAGATCTTTAAATAATAATGATGGAGATAAGATTAAATATAGAATGTTCTAGATAAATATAGAATGTTCTAGATGAGGGAATGACTGAGACATGTAATGTTGAACAGAAGTAAATTTTCTTTCTGCAGATAGCAGGTGACTTGGCTTTAAGTACAAAAAGCATCATCTAACTAACACAAACCTGGGAAAATATTCTATCAACAATCCGGTAGGTAAGGGCATGGTTACCATATCTGATCAGGTTCTCTTTGTCGATCAGAAAATCATGATCTGTGTCCAGTTCCCAAAATTTGCAGTATATTACATAAAAGTGTTCGTAAGAGAAGTACCTGTATGAACGATGCACTATTACTATCTAAGAATATAATCATTTTATAAGGTTATAGCCCAACAACTCATAACTAACTTGGCCAGCCTCAATCAAGTTGAATTTTATTGAAGAATAACCATTCCAAATCTTTAGCAGGTTAACCGACCTCAAAACTTTATTTATGTCTTCTTCTTCATCTGCATGCTGCATTGCATCAATCAAGTTTCCACGTTTCAGCTCCCTGAGGGTAACATGACCATTCCCAGATCTATTTATGTAGTAAAATATTCTGTATATTACAGTTTCAGCTGTCAAATTGTGAAGAGGAAAAATTTATGTTAGAAGAGTGCATCATTAGAAGGTACATATCCATAATAACAACATCCATCCTTGAAAATAACTAAGACCGCATAGGTCTATAATGATTTCTGTTAGCAGTCAGCCTGAAGTAACACTTCTCACTCAGAAAAAGCAAGAAACGTTCCAAATTGGCAACAGAAGTCGAGTTACATAAGTACGAGTTACATAAGTACATATGTCAAAATTATAAAGAAAAATAAATATGTTTGAATGGCTCATCAATTGCAAGCCAATGCCACAATCAACCAAATGTGAGGTGTGTGGGGGGTGGGGGTGGGGGGTGGGGGGAGGAATGGTGACACATCACCAATTAAGATAAAGGTTATAACCAGCACCTGATGCATTAGAATATATACATGTGTCTGTGTATGTAAATACTAACTGATCATAATCAAATGTGTCTATAATATTCAGTTTAATTGGAAAAAAAAAAAAAAAAAGCTAATCAACGGGCAGAATACAGACCATATCTTTCCTGAAACTCAGGCGTGCTCTGTAAGAACTCTAATCCAGGATGAGTAGCCAAAAGTTCTCGAAGTACAGGTTTGAAGTCTTCCTGTTATCAATTTCAAAACATTCTAAACATGAAGTG
>CANXYC012583502.1:0-14977 GCA_948193065.1 Aleurites moluccanus | reverse complement strand
ATAAATTATTAAGCTATAAAGAGCTTGTTATTATAATGCATGCCATATAGATAGTTATTTTTGGGTTCTTCGTGGTACTGGTCGCTTATGCATCACCCGTACCCTAGGACCGTCATGATTCCCAGGTTGGGTCGTGACAGTACGTGAGTAAATGATATATAAATAACTCACCTCACTGAGCACTTCACTATTACACTTTACATTTCCAATTTCTTTGGTCCATTACTTTAGCACTTATGGTACTCTTCACAGTCATTTACTCATTCTAGACTCTACATATTCAATTAATTCTAATTTAGATACTAACATGAAATTATATTATTTACACTTATATTAAAGAATTTCCTAAAAATTTCTAATTTCTAGATTTTGCCTATATAAAACCCTCACTGGCAGCTTGTGTTCTGTTTCCTATCTCTCTCTCTCTCTAAACTTATCCAATTACTTCAATTATTTTCATAATTAAACTAGACATTTCAGATCCCAACATATCCAAAATTCACTTTAATCCCACCATTACAAAGTTTATGGTGATCCTTTGAAATTAACCTTGTTGTCAACACTGCTACCCTGCAATTTACACATAGGCAAACTATATTCTTTTGCTTATAACTCAATCTATGCTTATCCAATTATTATAATTCTAATTTCCACTTAAACTATACATTAATTTTATAATATATTAAAATTTCAGGTTATTTGGATCACTGTACAATTATTAGTGAATTTTCAAATTTAATCTATTGTCCTGAATTCTCTATCCGGATAGACTCCATTTCCATCCTTATAATTCATTTTTTTTTTCATCCAATCGCAAAAATATTTTACATTAATTTATTTAATATATAAATGAAAATTTCTCATGTTTACCATGTTCCCTAATTCATAATCTAAGGTCCTCATATGTATAGAACTTTGTAACTTATATTTTGTTTATCGGTCAATTCGAGTAGATTGTACTTATGGCTTAATATATCTTAAAATACAAATCTAATTGCAAAACCCTTTTAATTCCTCTATATAAGACATTAATGAGCACTTTTATTTTGAATACTTCTCATAATTCTGTCTCTAACTTTCTCCATAATAAAAACACATTAGAATTTTCTGAAATCCTGCATCAGAGTCAGTCACGGTTTTTGCTTAATAACTCTTTCTTCAATTCAAATTTTGCAAATTCCTTTACATAAATCTAATCAACATATTTATATACAACTTTTATGTTTTGATTATTCTCAAATTCTTTTATTAAATTTACTGAATTAAAGCTACAATTTACTGTCTAAAATAGATTCTAGAATCCTTGGAAACCCTTGTTCATGTTTATCTTCCTTAGTTCAATTCATTCAATTCTCTACTTAATTAAATTATAATACTCTTAAATACAATTAAAAGGCTAAGTTTAATAATCATACCCTAAATTGAAACACTTGAATTTCATCCTCTTGCTCTCCCAAATTATTCAAATACTAATTTTCTGTCATTTCCCTCCATTTTTCTTCTTCCTCTCATCATTTTCCTATCTAACTTTGGTTGGTTTTTATGGAAAGAATGAAAATTATTTTAGAGCTATTCTTCACTAGTGGTTTGGCCCTAAAGGTATGAATGGCCATCCATCTTCCTCCTTTTATAGGCCAATTCCATCAAAAGTTTTGAATGATGGAGTATAATGTAGAATTCTCTAGAAAATGGACCATTTATCACTTTTACATAAATGGAAGGAGTATTATAGAATTATACATAATCTTCTATTTGGGCTGTCCATCCTTGATTGCCTTCAAATAATTTTACTTGTGGTCCTCATAATTTTTAATAATTGCAATTTGGCCCATAATTTTTCTTATTTGTATTTTTACCCCAAAACATTTTATAATTTATTATGTTTATTCTATTAAAAATCAATATTCACTGTATGGAATAAAATAGCTTATTTTAGGTTATTTTATCATTTAAAATTACTCTGAGTTTAATTGTGAAACCTAGACAGTTCATTTTTGAAAATGTCCCTGGAGTTGCTCTTATTTACAGTTATGCCATTCTATTATTTTTCCATCATTCCAATCACTTTTCCATCCTTTCATTTCACTAATAAATAGCACTATTTTAGTTCTCTTGTTATCTATGTGTCTGTATTAAATAACTCTATATTCGATATAGAATTAATTATTCAAGTTATATAATAATCTCTGGTATATTCGAACCATTACTTAAAATACTATCTATTAATTTATCTTCCTAATCTCATATAAATCCTCAAATTATTATTACTTTTTTGATACTTTAGGATCTTGATCCTAGATATTCTCAATAAATTTCAAATAAAGAACTCCTTAAAAATATTATAAAAATTTCATTTCTGGTATTACTGTCTTTAATTATCCTTAAAATTGTTCTTGAATTTTTTAAGTATTCCTCAATAGCTATTTTTAGTCTATTTATTCCTAAATTAACATTATTCCTATTGCTATGATTTGCTACTTCTATAATTTCTAATGTACTATAGTCTGGGGTGTTACAGTCTTGTGGTTCCAACACATGTGATGGATCGGGTACATATTTACTTAGCATAGATACGTGGAATACCGGATGCACATGACTTAAGTTAGGTGGAAACGTTAGCCGATATCCAACATTACCAATCTTCTCCAGTATCTCGAATGGCCCGATGTATCTAGGTGACAGTTTACCCTTCTTTTCGAATCTCATTACACCATTCATAGGAGAAATCTTAAGAAAAATATGATCACCTTCGATGAAATGCACATCTTTCTTCTTCGGATTCGCATAGTTCTTCTATCTACTGAATGCACTCTTCATTCTTTCTTTAATGATAGGCATTATCTCTATTGTTTCACTAATTAACTCAAGACCTTCCAAATGCTTCTCTCCCAGTTCCACCCAACAAACAAGGGATCAACATTTTCCGCCATATAGTGCTTTATATGGAGCCATTTCGATAGATGAATAATAATTGTTGTTGTAAAAGAACTCAATCAATGGTCGATATTGATCCCAATTGCCTTTAAAATCCAATACACATAAACGAAGCATGTCTTTCAGTATATGTATAGTGCGTTCTGATTAACCATCTATCTGAGGGTGAAAAACCATATTAAACCGTAGTTGTGTACCTAAGCTTCCTAGAATTTCTGCTAAAACCTCAAAGTGAATTGTGCTCCTCTATACGAAATGATCTTCAATGGCACACCATGAAGTCGCACAATTTTATAAACATATAATTAAGCATATTGAGTTGTTGTATAGCTAGTCTTCACTTCTAGGAAGTGAACAAATTTAGTCAATCGATCAACTATTACCCATATGAAATCATATCCCCGTGAAGTCTTCGGTAAACCAACCACAAAATTCATGGTGACTTGCTCCCATTTCCACTATGGCAACTCTATCTCCTGCAATAAACCCAATGGCTTCTGGTGCTCAAACTTAACCTGCTGACATGCTAAATAGGAAGAACAAATTTAGCTACATCTCTCTTCATATTACGTTACCAATAAAGCTCTTTAAGATCATGATACATCTTTGTGATTCCAGGGTGAACACTATAGTAAGCATAATATGCCTTTTTCATGATCCGTTCCCCATAATCCATTAGTATCAGGTACACATAGCCATTTTTCACATTTCAATACTCCGTCATCTACTGTAAACTCAGGAGCCTTATTAGTTTGAACATCTTCTTTTAACTTCAATAGATAACGACCCTTATTTTGTGCTTCCTCAACATCATCAATCAATGTTGGCTTAACTCGAAATTGGGTATCAGAGCCTGATTTTGATCATGGGACTCCAATTCCAATTCAATTCCCATATCTATCAGTTATTTCATCTCCCAGATTAATGGTCTTCCTATATCAATAATGTGAGCTAGACTATCCATTGACTTCCGACTTAATGCATCTACCACAATATTAGCTTTACCCAGATGATATAATATCTCATAGTCATAATCTATTAAAAATTCAACCCATCGTCGTTGTCGTAGGTTCAAATCTTTCTGGTGCAAAATATATTATAGGCTTTTGTGATCTTTATAGATCTCACATTTAGTTCCATATAAGTAATGCCTTCATATCTTTAATACAAATATCACTGTAGCCATTTCTAAGTCTTGTGTTGGATAGTTCATCTCATGATTCTTTAACTGCCTTGAAGCATAGGCAATAACCCTCTTATTATGTATAAGAACACAACCCAGTCCAACTCTAGATGTATCACAATACATCGTGAATTTATCATTCTCCGTTGGCAAAGCTAACACTGGAGCAGTCGTAAGATAGGATTTCAATGCCTAAAAACTCCTTTCACAATCATCTATCCACTGGAAACTTCTTTATTTCCTGGTTAGTATGGTCAATGGAGTAGCAATTTTTGAGAAATCCTTCACAAACCATCGATAATAACCAGCCATACTGAGAAAACTACATATCTCAGTCACATTAGTAGGCAAAGGCCAATTGGCAACGACTTTTACTTTATAGGATCTACCATGATACCCTCTTTGCTGACCACATGGCCTAAAAAATATACTTCACAATTTGGCATATAGCTTATGTTCCCACAGTGTCTGTAGCACCATTTCTAGATGCTCTACATGCTCTTCTTCACTTTTAGAATAGATAAGAATGCCATAGATAAACACTATGACAACCTTATCTAAATAAGGCTTGAAGACCCGATTCATTAAATCTATAAATATCACAGGAGCATTTGTTAACCTAAATGGCAACACCAAAAATTCATAGTATCCTTATTGGATTCTAAAAGCTTTATTAGGTACATCTTCATTCTTAATTCTTAACTAATGGTACCATGATCTCAAATCAATCTTATAAAAATGGCTTGCACCTTTCAACTAATCAAATAAATCATTGATTCGCGACAAAGGATATTTATTCTTAACAATCACTTTATTCAGCTGTTTGTAGTCAATACACATCTACAATGATCCATCTTTCTTCTTTACAAATAGAACTGGAGAACCCTATGGTGAGTTACTTGGCCTGATAAACCCTTTATCCAATAATTTATGTAATTGCACCTTTAACTCCTTTAGTGATATAGTTGCCATCCTATATGGTGGAATGGATATCGGGTCCATGTCGGGATACATCTCAATTTCAAACTCAATCTCACTTTCTAAAGGGTAGCCCTGGCATATCCTCAGGGAAAACATCAGGAAACTCTTTAACAACAACAATTTGATCAATTCCTTTTGAAGCCTTTTGAATATTAATCACATTTGCCAGGTAAGTTGGATATCCCTTTTGAAGCAATTTCTTAGCTCAAATAGCTGAAATAAGTTTAATCTCTGTTTCTACCTTTTCACCCTAATATTCAAATACTTCCTGCCCTTTAGGTTGGAACATGATCTTCTTTTCATAATAATCGATTACTGCACAATGAGCTGTTAGCTAATTCATTCCCAATATAATATCAAGCTCAAGAACAAGTAATTTCACTAGATTAGCATACAAAATTTTATCCCCAATCTCTACTTCGCAACCCGAGTAAAAGTATTTTACTTCTATACTCTCCCCCATAGGTGTAAATATCTCTAGTGGAATTATCATTAATTGCCTTTCCATTTTCAATTTTGGTGCAAACATAGGTGATACAAATGAATTTGTGGCACCCAAATCAAACAATACTTGTACTATTTCATTCTATATTGAGATCATATCTTTCATTGTATTGTCTGCTCTCTGGGCTTCCTAGGTGTTCACTGCAAATACAAGACCCTGACCTCTCTTTGCAGGAGCTTGATTGCTACTATGGACTTGCCCTCTGCCTCTGCCTTTGCTTGAAACTTCTCTGTTATCATTCTGACTCATCTGAACTGTTGGCTATGAGGCTACTATAGTAGTCTGCTGCTCACTCCACACTGGGCAATTTTTAATGAAATGCCCTTATTGACCACAATTAAGGTAGGAACCTATTTATCATATGCATTCCCATCCGTGCCTCTTATCACAATAATTACATACTGGCACACTAGGTGTCTGAGACACTGATTTGGATGAACCTTGAAAAAATCCAGATGCTGACTATACTAGAGCACCTCTACCCTGACTCCTCCTCTTATGACCACCTAATTGTAGTCTCTATTCAATTTTGGATACTGTTTCAGACTGTCTTTGTTGGGAACTTTCTTCTACCTTTCTGGATTGTCCACTGGATCCCTATTTTCTTTTCTGCTCTTTTTTTTTCCCTTTCTTCTTTATACTTTTCTTCCATTTGGTTGGCTTTGCCAATACTTATTATCAATGAAGTGAATTCCATAGATAACAGGGCTTTATGCAATGATGCATGTAGTCCTCTTCTAATGAGATCAGCTTCTGTAGGTGCTATTCTTGTGGCATATCTGCTCAATCGAATAAATTCATCAGTGTATTCTTCCATACTTTTGTTTCCCTGCTCTAACTATTCAAACTGAATAATATTTCTTGTTTTCACACCCTTTATAAGAAATTCATCTAACAATGCCTATCTGAACTAGACCCAGGTAAGAGGATGATCACTGTATAATTATGGCTCTATATGTTTGAAAACCAGGTCCATGCCATCCCTTTCAACAGTAAACTATCACGACCCATTTTTGGGTCACGACGGTCTTAGGATGCAGGAGATGCCAATGGTGACCGACACCCATAGAACCCAGTATCACATGCAATTATATACATCCATCAATTTATCAATCAATTTACTTAGTTACTATTTATACTGTCAATCTGTAATTTGTCTATAATTATTGCCGTTGGCTGTAACATTCATCAAAACATGCCATATCATTACTCATACTCCATAATATATCATACATACATGTTTATAAACTAACTAAACTATACACAACCCATAGAGCAGCTAGATCATGAACATACAAAAATTACTATATTTAATATAATTACATTGTTATGAATACCACAGAGAGTCAAGAGTTGGGATTCTACCACCTACTCTGTAACTGGAAATGGGAAAAAAGGAAAGGAGTGAGTATATAAGATACTCAATAAATCTAATATGCATCGATTATAAATATGTTTTGGATCATCAATAAGAGATAAGCAGATGAAATAATAAAGACATTCTGCTTAATAAATTCAGAATACATAATCAAATACAGAGAAATGATAGTAAAGCCAATACTCATATCAATGGAAGTATATAAGATGGGTAAGACAGATACAGGGCCGTAAAATGTATAGAATATGTGTGAAACACATAATCAATCTCATATCACATAAACATAAGACTGATCAGGTCATATGGCTAGGACCGTTAACCCTTCTCAGCTAGGGTATAATTATACAATATGCACATTGCCGACAGTATGTACCCACTACCCTATTAGAGCGGCAGCTCTATCAAACCACATCAGGGTCAACAAAAGTATAAAATAAGTCATTCGATACCATTATATAACCATGGTATCACCAAGTATCAATATCTCAATATCAATCAATTCAAGTTGCAATTTAAACAATGGAACAAAAATAACAAGTAGATATATAATGGCAATAGGTTTGACAATTAACAATGGAATGGAACTTAAGTTAGTCATACATGAACAAAAGGTTGGCACAATTGACATGCCACTGTCGTTAGCGACAATGACATTCAAATGGTAGGCCCATGGATGAACAAGTGATAGGCCTATGATAAAATGAACTAGGCATTTCATCAAACACTTGGTGTACAATAAAGAATGGACAGTTTGACATAGTTATGGTGCAACTCCAACATTACCCCAATATTCAACAAACAACTCACAAACAAGGCAATACAATATGCATTAATTAACCAAGAAATAACATCATATAATGGATCAAATATGATATGAAAATCAAGTGAAATACAAAGCAAAATTCAAGGCATGAATAGTACAATAGGATTCGGCCAACACAAGGATTTCATGGATGGTTTCCAATGTTCAATCTAAGGTATTAGACATGTTATTTGATCCATATTAAACTCATGTAGCATTTCAAATAGCTTTGGAAAATTGATTTCCCACCTATTGCTTCAAAGGAGGCAAAACTCACAACTATGGCAATCTTGATTTTATACAACAAATTAACCATAAATTATTCATCCATTAGCCTCCAATTAATATAATCTAAGCTCAATTAATATAAACCAACACAAAATCAAATAGCTAAAACAAACAACTTTGGCTAGGGTTTGGAATTTAGGGAAAAGTGTTCAAATGCATCAATTGATGCAATCAAACACAAAACCCATCTAATTCATCATCTAAATCATATAAATTAACCATAAAACTAAACAAACCAACTTGTTACCTCTTGGTGAAGTCCCACCCGAAATTTCCTTTCAATTTTTCCTTGAGTTCCTTTGTGATTTCAAGTGAGAAATTGATGGAAATGAAAGAAACAAGGTTGGCATTTAGGTTTTCTTTGGTTTTTCCTTAGGAAAGTTGTATGGAAATGGTGGAGAAATCGTGGTGATGATTCAGCCAACCAAGGGAGGAACAAGAAGATGAACAAAAAAATGCTAAGGCATGCTCATATACTAAGTCATTAATGGCAAATTTTACTTTGGTCCTTAAACTATCAAGTAATCATACTTTGATCCCAACTTCTTCTGTAATTTATTCTGGCAATTTTGTTGAGATTTGGATTTCAAAATGCGGATTTAAAAGGCTTATTTTTATTTTTACTTATTTATAAAAATAGTTTTAGAGTCATTCTGAAACTCAGACAGTCTAATTTCTACTATACCCCTCAAAGTTCTATTTATTTATGATTTTGCCATAACTTACTTTTTCAGTGTTTCTAAACATTTTTCACCTCTTTCTTTTTACCATAATCACACATGCATATGTATGGTTCTTTACCCCTTGGTCAGAATCAAAAATTCATCTGTCGACCGGACTACTATTTTCTCGGCAGTGTTTTCGACATTGACAATTTTTGGAAAAGTATCTCATTTGCATTCTAACTGTGTCTCTAAAATTATTTCTATTCATTTTGATGATTTCAAACCATAAACTGAGAACTATAACATGCATTAAAGATAAGCCTTTCTAGGGTATTATATTCTACCCCCTTCAAATAAATCCGTCCTCGAATTTAAAATGAATACATACCTGATTGATGGAATAGGAATGGATATTTGTCCTTCATCTCCTGCTAGCTCTCCCAAGTTCACTCCTCCATTGAATGATTCCTCCAAAGCACTTTCACCATTGGGATTTCTTTATTCCTCAATTGCCTGACTTGCCGATCAATTATCTCTACTGGTAGCTTCTCATACGACAAGTCTTCATTAACCCCAACATCTTATATCCCCAATACATGTGATGGGTCAGACACATACTTTCGCAATATAGAGATATGGAATACTGGATGAACATGGCTCAGACTAGATGGAAAAGCCAATCTATAGGCCACATTGCCAATCTTCTCAAGGATCTCAAATGGACCTATAAATCTTGGTGACAACTTCCTTTTCTTCCCAAATCTCATGACACCTCTCATTAGTGAGATCTAAAGGAAGACATGGTCATTAACTGCAAAATGAACATCCTTCCGCTTTGGATCTGCATAACTCTTCTGTCTGCTAAAAGCGGTCTTCATCCCATCTCTAATAATAGGCACCGTTTCCATCATTTCTTTAATTAACTCTGGACACTCTAACTGCTTCTCCTCCAGTTTCACCCAACATATTGAAGACCTACACTTCCTATAATATAGTTCTTCATATGGATCCATTCCGATTGAAGAATGATAGTTGTTGTAGTAGAATTCAATCAATGGTAGATATTGATCCCAGTTACCCTTAAAATCCAGAATCCACAACTGAAGCATAGCTTCCAAAGTCTGGATTGTTCTCTCCGACTGTCCATCGGTCTGTGGATGGAAAGTAGTACTAAACGATAACTGGGTACCCATAGCCTCCTAAAAGTTCTGCCAAAATCGAGAAATAAACTGTGTACCTCTATCTGATATGATCATCAATGGAACTCCATGAAGTTGCACAATTTTGTCCACATACAATTGTGCATATTGAGTTGCAGAGTAGCTGGTCTTAACTTTCAGAAAATGAACAAATGTCATTAATCGATTTGTAATAACCTATATGGAGTCATAACCCCGCATAGTCCTGGGTAAACTTACCATAAAATCCATAGTAACCTGCTCCCATTTCCATTTTGGCAACTCGATCTCCTGAAGTAAACCCAATGGTTTTTTATGCTCAAACTTAACCTGCTGACAAGCTAAGCATTTAGAGACAAATTAAGCTACATCTCTCTTCATACCAGGCCACCAATACACATCTCTCAAATCATGGTAATCCCTGGATGTACACTATATGATGAATAGTGAGCCTCTCTCATAATTTGATCTCGTAGCCCATCAATGTCAGGTATACATATCCGTTTCCCATGCTTCAGTACATCATTCTCTACTGTAAACTCTAACATCTTACCATTCTAAACATCTCCCTTAAGCTTTAATAGGTATGGATCCCTATCCTGTGCCACTTTAATATCATCAATCAATTGTGACTTAACCCGAAATTAGGCTATCAGAGACTGGTTGTGATCATGGGATCCCAAATCCAACTCTACACCCATACCAACTAACACCTTCATATCATGGATCAATGGTCTCCTGATTATGAAGATGTGAGCTAGACTGCCCATAGACTTTCGGCTCAGTGCCTCAGCTACTATATTAGCTTTGCCCATATGGTAAAGGATTTCACAATCATAATCCTCAAGCAACTCAACCCATCTACGCTGCCCAAGGTTCAGATCCTTCTGCTGAAATATATACTGCAAACTCTTATGATTAGTATCTATCTCACATTTAGACTCATGCAAATAGTGCCTCCAGATCTTCAGTGCAAACACTACAGCTACCATCTCTAAGTCATGTGTCGGATAGTTAACTTCATTCTTTTTTAATTGCTGAGAAGCATAAGCAATCACTCTTCGATTCTGCATCAAAACATACCCCAATCCAATGTGGGAAGCATCATAGTATACTGTAAACTTCTCACCCTCTGATGGCAATGCTAACACTGGAGCACTCATGAGGCAAGACTTCAAAGTCTGAAAACTGCTCTAACATTTATCAGTCCACAGATATCGCTCCTGTTTCCTAGTCAACTTAGTCAACAAAGCAATAATTCTAGAGAAATCCTTCACAAACCACCTGTAATACCCTGCCATACCCAGAAAACTACAGACTTCAGAAACACTGGTAGGCCAAGGCCAATTTGTAACTACTTCAACCTTCTGAGGATCCACCTTAATACCATCTTTACAAACCACATGTATAAGGAAACACAGTTCAGTTAGCCAAAACTGGAATTTAGAAAACTTAGCATACAGCTGATACTCTCGAAGTGCCTGCAATACAATCTCTCAGATGTTCTAAATGCTCTTCCTCACTTCTGGAATAGATAAGAATGTCATTAATGAACACTATGACAAACTTATCCAAGAATGGCTTGAACACCCTGTTTATTAAATCCGTAAATGCAGCTGGTGTATTAGTCAATCCGAATGGCAACACTAGAAACTCATAATGTCCATATCGGGTCCTGAAAGCAGTCTTAGGTACATCACCCTTCTTAATTTTCAACTGGTGATACCTAAATCTCAAATCAATCTTCGAGAAATGACTGGCACCCTGCAGCTGATCAAATAGATCATCTATCTGAGGCAACAAATATTTGTTCTTAATTGTCACCTTATTCAGCTGCCTATAATCGATGCACATCCTCAAAGAACCATCCTTCTTCTTTACAAACAACACTGGAGCATCCCACGAAAAATTACTCGGTCTAATAAATCATCTATCCAATAACTCCTGTAACTGCACCTTTAATTCTTTAAATTCTATTGGTGCCATTTTCTAAGGAGGAATGGATATCAGATTGGTGCCTGAATACACCTCAATCTCAAACTCTATCTCTCTATCTGGGGGTAATCCTGGCAATTCTTCAGGGAAAACATATGGAAACTCCTGGACTACAGGTATCTGATCAATCTTTACAAAAGTCTTCTATACATCTATTACATGAGCTAGGTATGCTGAACAGCCTTTCCTCATCATTCTTCTAGCCTGGATAGTAGAAAAAAGATTGACTCTAAATTCACGTCTATCACCCAGAAATTCAGACTTTGGCTGCCCCTCAAGCTGGAATTTAACTCTCTTCTCATAACAATCAATAACTGCACGATGTGTTGTTAGCCAATCCATGCCCAGAATCACATCTAGCTCTAACACAGGCAATTTTACCAAATTTGCATGCAAAATGTTGTCATCAATCTTAATCACACAATCAAGATAATAATAATCCACTTCTATACTCTCCCCTATAGGTGTAGCTATCACTAGAGGCACACTCAAAATCTGTCTCTCCTTATTTAATTTAGGTGCAAATTGAGGTGAAACAAAGGAATGCGTAGCATCAAAATCAAACAATGCATCAACAATCTCATTCTGAATCAAAATAGTATTTGTAACCACATTATCTACTCTTTGTGCCTCCCGAGTGTTGACAGCAAATACTCGCCCCTGACCTCTACTTGCTGGGGCCTGACTGCTGCTTGGAGTCTGTCCTCTGCCTCTGCCTCTACCCCTACCAGGAGCCTCTCTGACCATATTCTTACTCATCTGTACTATAGGCTAGGAAACTGAAGCATATGACTGTTGATCGCCCCATAAAGGACATCTGCTGATAAAGTGACCATGCTGCCCATATTTCAAGCAGGCACCCATCTAACGTCGGCACTCCCCTCCGTGCCTTCTACCATAAAAACTACAAATAGGCACACTGGGCATCTGTGCAACAGGTCTAGAAGAACCTTGAGAATATATAGGTGTTGATTGTACTGGAGGTCCCCTACTCTGTGTCCTCCTCCTCTGACAACCAGATTAGGATCTCTGATCAAATTTGGGCACTGGCTCATTCTATCTAGGCTAGGAGCCGCTCTCCCCCCTCTTACCCTGTGTCCTAAGTCCTCCCTTCCTTTTTGGATCCCTCTTTGCTCTCTCTGACTTGTATTTCTCTTCCATCTGATTAGCTTTGTAGATGACAGTAGTCAGAGATGTAAACTCTGTAGACAGAAGAGCATTGTGAAGTGAAACATGTAAACCCCTCCTGAACCTGCTAATCAAATCCACCTCAGTAGGAGCAATTAGTATAGCATACCTACTCAGTTTGATAAACTCCTCTACATACTCTTTTATTGACCTATTTCCCTGCTCAAGTTGCTCAAACTGTATTAGATTTCTGGTCTTCACCCCTTATGTTAAGAATTCATCAATTAGCCCCTATTTGAATTCAGCCCATGTAGGAGGATGCTCACCATACAATCTAGGATCCATCCATAGAGAAAACAATGTCCAGGCTTTCCCTTTCAGCAATAATCCAACCAACTCAACTGCTATAATGTCAGAACAAGGTAGTCTCCCAACTACCTTCTCAACCTGCTCTAGAAAATCAATTGGCTCGTCGCCTCTGTCACCCCTGAACTCTAGCAAGTTTAGCTTTAGAAAGCTAAACATAGATACTCCACCCTCATTTATAACTCGGTGGCCTCCCTGTACAATAGGCTCGCCAGGACCCACAACTGGCTGTACGAGAGCTGGTGCAACTATCACTGCATCAGGTACAATAGAGGGTGGCACTGCTGTTGGAGCTGGAGGTTGTAGCATATTCTGACGTGCTCGCCTTAAATCTACTAGTTCCCAATATAACTCCATCATCCCCCTTATCATCTCTAATCTCTAGGGGTCATCACCCCACTCTGTATCCTCTGTAATTCATTGAGATCTGGATGGACCCTCTGAAACTGAAAACCCTATAACTAAAGACTCGTTAGAGGCTACCTCTGCCTCTCTGGTATCCCTGTCCCTATCATCGGACATCTCTATAAACTATCAAAAAATAGAACACATACTCAGGATATTACAGAAACACAGAATACTAACACATATTAGATGAATATAGCAAAAGACGATACATGAATTCTTATGCTCCATAGTTTACTTAACTCTACCCATTATGTACTTAGTTTCTATTCCTTTGTAATCTAGTTACTATTCATCTGTAACCTATGCTCTGATACTACCTCTGTCACGACCCATTTATGGGTCGCGATGGTCCTAAGATGCAGGAGATGCCAATAGCGACCGGCACCTGTAGAACCCAATATCACATGCAATTATCTATATCTAATAATTTATTAATCAATTTACTTAGTTACTATTCATACAGTCAATCTGTAATTTGTCTATAATTATTGTGGTTGTCTATAACATTCATCAAAACATGCCATATCATTACTCATACTCTATAATATATCATACATACATGTTTATAAACTGTAACACCTCACCTATAACTTAGAACCTGATCTATAAAGGGGCAACTAGGGGGAAATTTTTTCTTGATTTGAAAGTTGTGTATGAATATGCTTAAATTGAACATATGTGCATGTTTTATGATGTATTATATGAGTTAAAGTGGTTTAAAGGTTGTTAGGATAAAATTGAAAAAATTTGAGTTTTTGGTAAACTGGGGGCAAAATGGTCATTTCGCACCCGTTCGAGTTTTTATGGAATAAATAGCATATTTGAAGGTAGAAAAGAATATTAGGACATGAAAATAATGAGATTATGTTTAAATGAATAATTGTTGGAGAATTAAACCCGATAGAAAATAATTCCCGGCAAGTTGCTCGATTGAGGAGCTTCATTTGAACTAAGGGCAATTTGGTCTTTTCCTTTGAAATATGGAGTTATATGGTGTATGCAAGCTTATGGTAATATTTTAGGCATACTTAAATCTAACCATTGGATGAAAAGATGAAGAAATGGATGGTTGGATGGCTAGGTTTCACCATTTCTACCATAAACCTAAAACATAGGATTGCACCATTTGATTTTTACATAGATTTTTCCCACCCCTTCATTATTCT
>CANXYC012583488.1:0-11466 GCA_948193065.1 Aleurites moluccanus | reverse complement strand
TTTATTCATATATATATATATATATATATATATATATATATATATATATATATATATATATATATATATATATTATCTTATACAAAAATTTATAATTTAATATGAGTGTCGACACTAAAATGTGTCACTTATAAAAAAATTTTAAATTCTTATTTACGTGATGTATATAAGACATAATTTTCTAGGTTGTTATATATTTTAATTTACCTGAAGGAGATTATTATATATAATAATTTAAGAGTTAAAATTAGAGAGGTAACATGAATTGAAAATTTGTCATTCAAAGGGATAAACTTTCTCTTTCTTGGGAGTTCATGTGTATTATTTTTTTTTTAATGTTGGAGTGACCTATTAGTATGTTATATTGTCTACCCAAAGGGGGTTTTACAATGATGTACTTGCTCTCTCATTAGAATAAAGCTATAATGGTTTGAAACTTATTCTTGTATACTTTCCCCATGTTTTCTTAACTTGTAATATGTTCTATCTCTTAAACAATCACTTGCTGCGAACAATCAATTAGCTAGCATTGAAATCTTAACTAGAGCCAATTATGAGCAATAGAAATTGGATATTGGACTTGCCTTAGAATGAGTGATCTTGATATTGTCTTGTATGAGCCTAAACCTCCTGAACCCACATAAGCTAGTACTGCCAAGAAAAAAGAAGCTCATAAGATTTGGGTGAAAGCTAATCGCCTTTATGTGATGGCTATTAAGAAGACTGTAGCTAAACATATTTTGTGTTCTATTCAGATAGCAATAATGCTAAAACACTTTTTGATGCCATAGGAAATTTGTACCTAGAAACTAATAAAGCCAAATCTGGAGAGCTTATGGGGAAGCTCATGGGTATGACGAATGGAGGGGTAGGTGGGGTGAGAGAGTATATTCACAATATGCTTACTTACCAAAAACAACTCAAAGCCCTTAACATAATCCTTTTTGATGATTTATTGTTCACCGAGTTTTTAGTACTCTACCCTCCAATTTTGGTCTGCTTAAAACTGTCTATAATAGTGTTAAGGAGAAATAGTCCATTAGTGAGCTTATAGCCACATGTTTCCGAGATGAGGAAAAGAAACAAAAGGAGAGAGTTGTTGAAAATTTGGTAAAAGGGGTAGATGCCTTAGTAATTTCTCAACCTTCATTCACTACCCAGAACAACCATGGAAAGAAAAAATGGTCCAAATCTAGTTACTCTAAAAAGGGTTAACAAGGAAAGCATGGACAGTATCACAATCTTAGTCCTAAATCTGATATAAAGAAAGAAGAAAAATGATGGTTTTGCAAGAAGAAGGGTCATAGGAAACACGAATGATTTAAATATAAAAATCATCTAGAAAAGAAGAATAAAGAAGGGGTTGAAAAACAAACGGAAGCCAAGGAAAACTGAAAGCTCTTTGGTCATAGGGAATGGAGTTAGAGTCAAAGTTGAATTCATAGGGGACATTTCTTTAGTTTTAAATTTTGGTTTTAATCTTATTTTAAAAAATACTTTCTATGTACCGTCCATTAGATGAAATTTGGTTTCAGTTAATCAACTTGATAAGAATGATTATTTTTTAAATATTGGTTCTGAAAAATTAAATTGTCTTTTAATTCTGTCGTTGTGGGACATGCTTGTTTTTGTGATGGTCTAAGCAAATTATCTTTGTCTTAAAATAATATCTTATCCATTCACATTGATAAAATTTAAATGATCTTTGGCAAAAAGAAAAATCTTTCATGTTGTGGTATAAACGTTTAGGTCATATTTCTAAAGAAAAAGTTGAAAGATTTGTGAAAGATGAAATTTTACCTCCTCTTGATAAAACTAATTTCAAAAATTGTGTTAACTATTTTAGAGGTAAATTGACCAAAACCAAAAGAAAGGAATCCACTTGTAGTCAGATCCTTTTAGAAATTATTCACACTGATATTAGTGGTCCTTTGTCTCCTACCTTATTTGGTTACACTTATGTTATACTTTTTATTGATGATTTTTCCCGGTATGGTTATGTTTATTTAATTAAAAAAAAATCAGAAGCACTTGAAATGTTTAAAATTTTCAAAACTGAAGATGAAGAGCAATTAGATAAAAGTATTAAGATGGTGAGATCTGACCATGGGAGTCAATACTATGGCAAATATGATGAAGTTGGACAATGTATGGGACCATTTGCCAAGTATTTGCAAGAATGTGGGATTATTGCCCAATATACTATGCCTGGAACCCCTGATTAAAATGGTGTGGCAGAGAGACAAAATTATACTCTCATTGACATGGTTTGATCCATAATGACTAGGAGCAATTTGCCTAGACACCTTTAGGGTGAAGCCCTTAAGACTGCACTATATATCTTAAATAGAGTACCTAGTAAATCAATACCTAAAACACCTTTTGAATTGTGGACCAATCGGAAGCCCAGTTTTAATAATTTTCATTTTTGGAGTTGCACTGTTGAGGTTAAAATTTATAACCCTTTAGAAAAGAAAACTGACCCAAAAACTACTTGTTGTTACTTCATAGGTTATCCGGATCAATCAAAGGGCTATAGGTTTTATTTTCCTAATCGAGGCATAAAAATTGTTGAATCTATTAATGCTAAGTTTTTGGAATTTGATGTTTGTGATGAGGATTTCAATGGTAATGTTGGTGTTGTTCCTTAAAATGATAATGTTTCTCTTCCTATGGTGCATGCGTGATTTGTATATCAACCTAAAATTAGAGAGCTAGAAAGGAACCCACAACTAGATATTCCTAATATGAAGAAGCGTATGCAACCACCTATAGAAGAAGTGCCAATTATGAGATTAAATAGATAGGTTTAAGGCCAGATTAGCAGCAAAGGGTTTTAGCCAAAGAGAGGGAATTGATTTTAATGAAATATTTTCCCCTGTATGAGATTAAATAGATAGGTTTAAGGCCAGATTAGCGGCAAAGGGTTTTAGCCAAAGAGAGGGAATTGATTTTAATGAAATATTTTCCCCTGTATCTAAAAAACACTCTTTTAGAATTAATATGGCTTTGGTTGCACATTTTGATTTAGAACTTCATCAAATGGATGTGAAACCGTTCTTTTTTTTAATGGAATTTTGCATGTTGAAGGTTATGTGTTTCAACCTGAAGGTTTTGAGGTTTCTGGGAAGGAACACATGGTGGGTAAGCTGAAAAGGTTGATTTATGTTTTCAAGCAAGCCTGTAGACAATGGTATTTGAAATTGATGAAGTTGTTACTGGTATTGATTTTGTTGAAAATAAATTGATCAATGCATATATCACAAGGTAAGTGGGAAGAGTTTTATATTCTTTGTTTTATATATTGATGATATTTTGCTTGCCAGTAATGATTTGGGTTTATTGCATGAGACTAAACTTTTGTTGTCTAAGACTTTTGATATGAAAGATTTGGGAGAGGCATCTTTTGTTCTTGGAATTGAAATCCTACAAGATAGATCTCAAAAGGTTTTAGGACTCTCTCAAAGGTCTTATGTTGATAAAGTTTTGAAAGGGTTTAATATGGAGAATTGTAAGCCTTGGCATATTCCTATGACAAAAAGGAATAAGTACAGTAAAGATCAATGTCCCAAGAATGATGTTGAGAAGCAGTCTATGAAGAATGTGCCTTATTCTAACGCAGTGGAGAGTCTAATATATGTGCAAGTGTGCACTAGACTAGATATTTATTTTACAATTAGTATACTTGGAAGGTACATGTCTAATTCTGATTGGGATCATTGGGCAGCTACTAAGAAAGTGATGCGTTATTTGAAGCATAGTAGAGATTTTATGCTTGTTTATAGACAGGTTAATGATCTTGAGGTGATAGACTATTCTGATTTTGATTTTGGTGGCTGTCTAGATGACATGAAATCTACTTCTGGATATATTTTCACTTTGACAAGTGAAGTTGTATCTTGAAAAAGTGTTAAACAAACTTTTGTTGTTTATCCACCATGCATGCAGAGTATATTGCATGTTATGGAGCAGTGACTCATTCCATTTTTCTAAAGAATTTCATAAATTATTTACTAGACACTAATTGTTAATTCTAATAAAGTGAATAAATTAATTAATTTATTAGACACTAATTGTTATTGTTGGTAGAGTAAATAAATAAATATCAAATATCTTTAATATGAAAAATTAGACTCTGAATTATTTTATGAAATTTGAGGACGGCTAAGTAAAAATAAAAGAGAGACGATTAAAAATTTATGGATAAAATATTATTTAGTCTTTAACGTTTAACAAAATTAACATTTAGATTCACGCATTTTCAGAAAGTAGTTATTGGATCTCTCACGTTTGATTTCGTCATAACAATTAGTCATTCAATCTGTTTTTTTCAAATTTTCTGTTAAAAAAAATTAAAATGAATTATTTTCTCAAAATACTCTCATCTTCAACCTTTATATTTTTTTTTCCTTCATTTTCTTCTTATTTTTCTTTGTAAAAAACTCATATTCATATATTTTCTTTTTTTTTTTCTTTATACTGTGATTTTTTTTTCGTATTTAATTAATAAATTATTTAATTGTATAAATTTTGGGTTTGTTAAAATTAAATGAAGTAAAATTTATGTGTGAGTGTTGTGATTAATGAAATTATATGGAGAAATGAAGGTTTGATTGTGAAGAAAATTTGAGATAGGTTTTAATGGAATGACATGAAAAATAAAATTTAATGAAAAATTAAGGATATTTTCGTCTTTTTAATGATATTTAACGACCGAATAGATGAAACAACCAATTATTATAATGGAATCAAATATTAAGAATCCAATGATTATTTTTTAAAAATGTAAGAATCTAAATATTAATTTCGTTAAATTTTAAAAATTAAATAATATTTTACTCAAAATTTATTTGAGAGGCGGAAGCTCTGTGAAAGGATCGGGGGCATCACATTTAAAGTGTTAACACCGAAGCCAAACTGATTCGAACAACACTACGAGGTAAATGATTTACTATTTATTAATTTCGATCATTGGACAGTGATTTAAGTAGAAATTTATTTATTGAGAAAAAATTTTGTGATTCATATTTTTCACTTCCACAGCGTTTCCACTGCCTATGGATTATTCTGTAAGCTTTTCTTCAATTATTATTCTTTCAATTTAACTTTATGTTAGAGTTGCAATTAAATTTTTAAATTGATGTAGAATTGATAAAAAATATATAATATAATAATAAAAACATATAAAATTCAGGATAAATTTATTTATTAAATTTTAAAATATTATTAAAACTAGTAATTAAATTATTTCCTTTACAGTATATTACTTTCTATATATGTATATAATTAAAAATTTAAAATCTTTAAAACCATATAAATTATTAAAATTTTAAAAATAAAAAAAAAAAGTTACATTTACCTGCAAATTCTCCTTTAAGGGATATTTTAACAATTTTAATTAGAAAATAAGAGTAAAATAATTTGTATTTATTTTTAGTATCGAAAAGAGAGAATCCATCATTAATATTTTTTAATATTTTAAAGAAAAAAATCGATTATCAATTTATTATTTAAAAAAATATATATTTATTATTAAATTATACCTATGTTTTTAGAAAACATGTTTTTAAATCAAAAGGAAATTTGGATTTCAGATGTTGAAAGGTTCATTTCATTGTCCAAATACAAACAAAAATAAAGTTGAAAACAACATTTAGCATGAATTAAATATTTGAAATGCTCTAAAGAGAAATTAGAAGGAAGATAATTTGGATTAAAAATCCTATCACAATTCCTCTTGACTAAGAAACAAGAGATATTTTAACAATTTTAAGATAAATATAGATATAATATAATTGTAAATATTTATTTGAAACAACTAAAACCCAACTGCTTTCCAAGTACATGTTAGAGTGAATGAATGGTTGATTTAGGTAACCACACTCAACCTAAAAACTCATGACTAGTTTCCTAAAAAAATGTTTTTGGATAGTTGTTGAGAAATGGGGATTAACTATTGAAAACTAATAATTAATAATAAATAATAATTATTAAATATTAAAATATTATTTTAAATGCTAAATTTATCAAATTTAGTGGTTAAGAGTTGGAACATTCATAATATCAGTTCAAAAACAAAATTATATTTATAATATAAGTATATAAAGTAGCACCGGGATTTCTTTATAGAAAATATTCAAGTCTGAGTTTCAACCAGATAAATCCAGAAACATGTGTGACGTGTCCCCAAGGGGACAGCCCATTCGGCCAGTCATTTGGTCTCAGGTTCGACGCCCATCTTCAAGGGTTGGAACATTAAATTGGCAAGTTCAAACTGTGGGATATTCAAATCATATCCTTTTGCTTCTTTGAAGCATCTTTTGTACTGTGAATCTTATCCTCGGGGACAATGTACAGAAGAACATAATCACCGCAAATGTCAGCTTAGGCATTGGCCCTGCTCCTCAATTATTATTGATCTCATTAGGATTTTAATTAGAATTTGATTACTA
Source organism: Aleurites moluccanus (assembly GCA_948193065.1). Lineage (NCBI taxonomy): Eukaryota > Viridiplantae > Streptophyta > Magnoliopsida > Malpighiales > Euphorbiaceae > Aleurites > Aleurites moluccanus. The sequence goes on along the minus strand of CANXYC012583488.1, from coordinate 5,014 downwards.
TTACTATTGATTTGATTAGGGTCTTGTTGTTATCAATCTTAACTTATGAACAATTTTAATTCAAAAAACATAAATGATCTTCTGCTTCTGCTGTAAGTTAGAAGTTAAAATGACACTGAAATTACAATTAATATGGAGAAGTACTTTAAAACTAACCAATGATATCACTTAATACCTTAAAATTTTATGATTAATGATGCTAGTAATAAGGCATTATGGCCAAACTAAAGAAAATTTCCCAAGAAAAATCTACAAATGCAGGAAATTTCAACTCAAAGCAAACTTCAAATTAGAACATTAATTTTTCATGTATAACTCAAATTATATTTTACAAGAAACAGTGAACATAAACATAAATATATTTACAAAATTACAAATCAAATCCAAAATTAAGCAAGTATAAGACGATCAAGATTCAAACTCAAGCAGAGAAGAAGCCATTAGAAGCTGCAACAGCAATTTGAGTCTTGGGCTCCAAAACCCATTTGGGAATTTCTAAATTAGAATTCTTAACACTTTCAGAAATGAAAGAAACCCAATTGATCTCCATAGCTAAATCTGCAGAAGCAGAAGCAGAAGCAGCAGCAGCAGCTTTTCTTGAAATCTTCACTCTTCTTTCATATTCTTCCGCAACCAAAATAGCAATATCCGCCATTGATTAACAAGACTAATTTGCTCTTTCTTTGATATTTCTGAATTTGGATGAAAAAAAAAAAGATTTGTGATTGATGATGATGAATAAGAAATTTCACACAGGAAGTATTTATAAAGGTAAAGAATAAAGAGTGAATGATAAATAATGTATATAGTGGGCAGTTATAAAATTTTGGATAAGGCTGACAGGTGGAGTATATGCGTGTGGTTTTTTTATTATTATTATTTTATTTTTATAATTTTATAATTATTTTTAGCATTTTTTATTGATGGTTTTTGGTTTGCTGGTTTATAACGTGGCCGTTTTAAACAACTCCACGTTCTATAATACTTTAATTTTAATTAATTTAAATTTAAATGAACGTATATTTATATATGTAATTAATTATTATTTAAAATAACTCTCCATATGGTGGGGAAGGTTGAAGGTTTGATGTTGGGGATGATGAGTTGATGGCCACTTAATCACTTACTAATTACTTAACTCGGACCATAGCAATTTTGTAATGGTAAAAAGTTAAAAGCAGAGGCAGCAAACAGTTTTTGTGCAACAGCGGATGGTTTTGTCTAGGGAAACGGTCGGTTCCGTTAACTATAATTTTAAAATTCGAATCAAAATGAATAGAATAGAAAATTTTTTAGATCAAATTAAATTAATATATTAATTTAATTATTTGATTTTTTCGATTTTTTAAATAAAATAAATATAAAATTATTAAAAATATATATTTTTAAATAAATATATATTATATATTTTGATCGACTCGGTTATTTAGGTTTTCTTTTGAAAAAATAAACCAAATTAACAGAATTTTCAAAAAATTATTAATCAAATTTTAAATCAAATCAATCAAATTAGATTCTGTTCGGTTCGATTTTTTATTATCTCTGTTTTTTTTTTCACCCCTAGTTTTGTCGGTGGTCGAGTGGGGATGGAAACCACGAAAACTGCTTAAAAATTACAAATGCTGTGGTGTCGGTGGCCGCCCACCAATTCCCTCAACAGTAAAACCGCTCTTGCTTTTGCAGAACAGACACGTGTCATTACATATGGTAATTTCTTGCTGCACCATTTTAATTATATTATATACATTGGAAATATTTGGGGTGCAATAAAAATAAAAATTAACTCATTAGAATCTCTCTCAATATAAATAAGATTTTCTTTTGTTGGTAATGAAATACAATGCTCAATTCATCTTTTATTTTCGGACCGGTGATGTTTTAGTTTAATTGATTAAGATTGAAACTCTCTAATTAAAAGGAATTAAGTTTAAATTTTGTGAATATTGGATTTAATTATTTATTTAAAATTTGTATAATTTTAAGCAAAATGATTAGATAAATTATAATTCTTTTTATTTTTTAAAATATTATAACATACTGAAATGTTCGATTAAAAAGAATCGGTGAAGAAATTTTGTGTTATATAATTTGTATGCGGTGTTTAATGTAAATGTCAATGAATAATGAATTTTATTTAGTAAAAATTAATCAATGATAAGTTTGAACTAAGCATAAGTTTGAACTATTCTTTAAAAAAAAAAAAAAAAACCTTTGATCTACGATAAAGCAAAGATTGTTAAGGTTGATAAAGTCATTTAAGAGATAATTACCTGAATTCAATTAGAATTTGATTTTATTGTTAAACTAAAAAAAATGAATTATTTATACTATATTAATAATTATATTTATAATTTGATATGAAAAAATTGAATTTAATTAACAAAGTGAGGATCACATTGAATTGTTAACATGGGGTATTAGGTGGGGTTTTTGGGTGCATGACCTCCCAAATTTTTTAAAAATAATTTTTATATCAATATATTTTTTACATATTTTTAAAAATTTATTGAATTGATCCTCAAATTTTAAAATTTTCATTTTAGACTATATATATTTATAAATATATATATTTTAATCATTTAAAATTTTTAAAATTATGTATAGTCTATGTATATTTTATAATTTTTCTTAAAATATATATAAATTATCTTAAATTTTTTAAAATTTTATTTGTTATCAATATATTATTTTATTTATAAACGAATAAATATTTTAAGATATAATAATAATACTAAAAATTTTAAAATTTTTTACATTAACTTTATAAATTTAGTGTTTTAAATAATTATTTTTAGTCTTTAAAAATTTAAAATCTAGTTCTACTCTAATTGTCAAACATATCCATTCTTAAAATTTAATAAATCTCACACGCAAAATATGTAACAACAATTATAGAAAATGAGTTTAAATTATCTAAGTATATGTTTGAAAAGATCCAATGCCAAGGAAGTTGGGAGATTCTTTAAACTCTTTCAATGCTAAGAATCCATCCAATAAAACAAAAGTTGAAGAATTAAAAATGAACGAAATTTAATTTAATACATTAACTTCACTGCCCGTGAATTTTTATGTCATCTCCACATCATAATCAATAGAAAATTATTGAAAAAAAAACAAGTCTTTAAAATTTAAATGTATAGAGTTCCCAAGCAATTTAATTTGAATCAATATTTTAAATTATTTTAATTAAGGGTTATTTATTTTTATTATGTCAACAATAGATCTTGAGATTCATATAATTATAATTAAAAATTTATACAATAAAATTAATTTAAATTTTTTTGATATATTAATGATCGGTAGCGTCAACTTTAATTCAGGATATAATATATAAACTATAAAAATCATTAATATAAATTATAAAAATCATTAATATATGATGAATATATAAGTTAATCGTCAATTTTAGAACGAATGTTTTAGATTATAATAAACGTTTAATTTTTATAATTTTAATATGTTTGTTGCCTATCTTAATTATTTAATTTATTATTATTATTATTTTTAATTTTATTTCAACAAAAAATTACTTGAATATAATTTTTTAATAAATATATTATTTGCTAAATTTTAATAAAATTTCAATCATATTCTAATAAAAAAATTTAGTATATAATAATTTTATAAAGCATATGTTTAAAAACTATAAACAAAATATGTTCAAAAGTTGATTTTGAATTAGAATTACGGTCCTTATAATTGATCTTGTACTTAAAAGAACTGATCAAAACTAATTGAATAATTCATCCAACCAGCAAATGGATGCGATTTTAATAAAATTTGAAACCCCTTACCAGTTTCATTGTAATACTCAATTATCATATATTTACAAAAGTCTAAAGAGTGGATGTAACGACACACCCATTGGAGATGCTATTAGATTTAATAAAATGAAGTGTGAAATTAATTTGTTATCCGGCTGCATATTTGTCGTTTAGGTACAGAAGTTGAGGCCCATCATTTCTATAGATACACAGTGCATGTTAGGAAGCCAAAAGGGATTGTCGCATAGAGACGAGACACCTTCATTTTATGATATGACGCCCCACCCCCCTAAGAATCTAATTAATATACTTTTTCTTTTCATTGGTTATAATATAATTATTATATTAAATTTTTTAACGAGTATTAATTCATAATATTTATTTAAAATAAAATTTAACTAAAATATAATTATTTTAAAAAAATTTAATTATGAAACTGTTATTCAATTGAAAATAATTAAATTAATTTAAAAATATATTTATTTAGAAAAGTAAAACTTTTGTAAATTGTTATAGTTAATATATCTGAATTTTTACTTTTTATTCATCTAATTTATTTATCTTAATTATTCTTTTTTAATTAATATTTTTAGATAATTAACCAGAAAAACATATATTATACTTTTTAAAAATGAGTAGATTATTTATTTATTTTTGAAATTGAAGTCGATGGATTGCTTTTTTAGTTTTATATATTACCTGTTTTTTTTTTCCAAGTTTAGCATTTTTTTTAGAAAAGAAAGATTTTAAACAAATAAATAAATAATTTCATGAGTAGATGGATGATAGTTTCTTATCACTTAACAACTCATATTTAAAGTTTTGTCTAAAATCATTATTTATTTTTAAAAAAAGTCTTTCATTTATGAAAAAAATATAAATTTCAAGAAAAATAATTAAAAAAATTACAATCAAAATGAATATAAAATGAATTTTACTTTTGAACTTCATTGAACAATTTATCAAAGGAATAATATTTAGCTCAGCAGTTTGACATATCGATAAAAAACACGCTCTACTCGAAATTAATATTAAATCGTTTAATAAATTTAATCGTTAAAAACTAAAAAAAAGAACTCTTATTGGAGAAATAAACAAACCTCCATATATATATATATATATATATATATATATATATATATATATATATATATATAAAAAAAAAAAAATATAATGTATAAAAAAAAATAAATATATATATATAATATATATGATATTTTTTTTTATTTTTTATTATATATGAGAGATAA
>CANXYC012583148.1:0-14394 GCA_948193065.1 Aleurites moluccanus | reverse complement strand
TATTAGTTCACCCCCATACCACCTCACCCCCCCCCCCCCCCCCCCCCCCCCCCCCCCCCCCCCCCCCCCCCCCCCCCCCCCCCCCCCCCCCCCCCCCCCCCCCCCCCCCCCCCCCCCCAGAATTAGTTGTCTTATAAAATTAATGACAACTTAAAATTAATAAAGGGAAGAAGGAAAGAAAATTCACATAAAGAATTTATAGTGGTTTGCCCAAAATATGCCTACGTCCACTCCTCAAGATCACACTTGAGTATTTCACTAACTTTGATCCTTTTTTAGGTTAAAGTTCAAACCTCAAAGTGTTTTGGCTTACACTAAAGCTTACAAGTGTTTTACAAGAAGGCTCACACATAACTCAAAAGAATTACAAGATATGAGAAAGAAATTATCCAATTACTTTTACCCAACTCTCAGAAATTAATTACACTTCAACAACCTTGAAGTTTAAGCAATTGATTCTCTTTACAATAGGAAACTCAATTTAAAGCTCAAGAACACTTAAAAACTTTGAAGATATGAATTAATGCACAATAAATTAATTGTTGATCTTTTAATAAATTCATATCAACCAATATAAATAGTCATTTGCTTAAAAGAGCCATTTGAGTGCATTAAATGTGCATTTAATGCAAATCAGAGTTGTTCCAATGGCTATATTTTTTATTAGAATTCAAATTGTAGCGGTGGCTACACAATGAGTACCAGGCGCTACATAATAAGTAGCGGGGGCTACTTATAATGTAGCGGGCACAACTTTTGCTCCAAATTCTTCAAGACACTGATATGTCTTCTAAGCTTTCTTAGTAGCGGGTGCTATATATTAAGTAGCGGAAGATATTTAATAGTGTAGCGGGCGCTACCTTTTTGGCTCACTCTGATCTTTGAAATTTGCAGTTGTGATAAGTTTGTAGCGGCTGCTACTCATACTTTAGCATATGTAGCGGCGAGAACTTATATAGGTTGCTGGGGCTACTTAGTTAAGTAGTGGGGACTACAAAACTAGTAACGGATGCTACTGAAGTTATTCAGCTACTGTGTTTCTTGGATCACATTGTAACGGCTGTTACTGCTGAGTCGCGGGAGCTATTTAAAAAGTAGCGGGCACTACTTATCTAGTAGCGGGGCTACAAATCTTTTTCTCATGACTTTTCCTTCTTTTAACTTAAGTAGCGGGGGCTACTTAATGGTGTAGCAGGCACTACATACCAGTAACCTACAATATGAAATTCTAACCTTGCATATAATTAAACAAATATAATTAGAGGTTTAGTTAGTTGTTTGTACCCATCAAAATAAGCATGTTAGAACATTAAAGATCTAACACTTTACTTGCATATAGAGAATATAAAATAGACAAAACTTTATTCTTTTTTCTTCTTATTTCTTAACACTTTCCATTTCATACAATGGAAAAAAGAAAGAAGATGAAGACGAAAGAAGTCTTTAACCAATTCTTCTCTATAATATATTCCTTTAACTTTTCTATCTTTTTAAGCCAAGAAAGGAAGATGGAGATGAAGATAGTTCATTATCTCTCTACTCGATTCTTCAACATCAATTTGAAGAAAGTAGGAGAGAAAGAGAGAAAAAACATCATACTCCATTGTTACTTAATGAGTTACCATGAGAAGAAGAAGAAAAATTTCTCTCTATACTTCTTTCTCTCTTATTCCTTTTAATGAAAAAGAAGAAGTATACATGAAGTTCATCTTCTCATCCATCTCTCTAACTCTTCTAGTTAGATAAGGTAATAAAAAATAAGATTAATGATAGATCATAATCTTCAATCTCTTTACTCTAGATGTAAAGATCATCCACTATGTATTAGTGATAGACAAGGAAGCTTCCATAAAGTTTTTTTTTTCTCTTCCACTAACTCTTTAGTGGAAAAGTGTTAGACCTTAGTGTTTTCATCATATCTATTTTGATGGTTATAAACACCAAATTAATGGACTAATGTGTTTGTTTGATTATGTGCAAGATTTTTCAAGTATTTCTCTAAAGTGTTGCAGGATGATGATGTGTCGCAGGTGTGATCACTTGTAGTCGCAAGTGCGACCACTTGTAGTCGCAGGTGCGACTCTAGGAACAAGATTGATCATAGGTGCGACAAAGTCAGTCGCAGCCTTGAAAAGCTTCAGGTCACGAGTGCAAAATTAAATTAAGAATTTCTAAAAGTATCTAGTAGCCACAAGATGACCAGTGTCTCTCCAGTCGCGGGTACGACTAGGTGAAGTCATGGGAGTGCCAAGCTTATTCGCAAGCGCAAAAATTAAATTTAGAATATCTCAAAATATCCAAAAGCCTCAGATGAACAGTGTCTCTCCATTCACGGGCGCGAATCATTTAGTCGCAGGTGTGACTAGCTATAATCGTAGGAGTGACAAGACCAGTTGCTGGCATGAAATTTAATTCAACCAAGTTCAAAAGTAACAGAAGCTTCACATGCTCAGTAACACGTTTGTTGCAGGTGCTACAAATCCAAGTCGCAGGCACAACATGATGAAATTCAAATTTGCACTTTTTCGAGCCAGATAAGAGTTATAGGCATGACAATACTAGTCATGGGCGCGACTCACCCATAAACTAGCCATTGGAGCGAAATCTCAGGTGCATTTATTGTGCGAAAACAAGTCTAAACGACTCTTTTTTCTCCCAAGCTTATAAATATGAGTTAATTTATATTAAATGAGATAGTGAACAACCTCAAACAAGTTCAAAAGTCATTTATTGTAAAATCATTCATAATTATTATGCAAAATTGGTATATATTTGTATTTATTGTAAATCTTCAAAGTTATTGAAGATTATTGATTATAAGAGTTGGGTTAAGAAAAGGGGAATTCTTTCTTCTCATCTCTTCTAAATCACTTGGGTTGTGTGTGAGCTTAGTTTGAGGAAAACACATTGTAAAAGTTTTAAGTGTGAGACAAAGCACTTAGGTTTGATCTTGAACCTGTAAAATGATCAAAGGTAGTAAAATACTCAAATGTGATCTTGAGGAGTGGACGTAGGCTCGTTTTGGCCGAACCGCAATAAATCTCTGTGTTAATTTTCTTATTCTCTTCCTTTATAAAAATTTTAATTGGTCATTATTTTTAAAAGACAACCAATTCATCCCCCCCTCTTGGTTGCCAAGGGACTCACAATTGGTATCAGAGCTTATCTCCACACATTCTAAAGATTTAATTATGTTGGAGCAAAGATCAATGGCAACACAAGCATCAAATTTTCTTGAAGTAGGGTCAATAATGAGACCACCATTCTTCGATGGCACCGACTATCCCTATTGGAAAAATAGGATAGAAATTTTCATGGATAGCGATGGAATCGACGTATAGGATGTACTAGAAGAAGGGCATGGAGTTCCCACTATAACTATAAATGGTATCTAAGTCAAAAAGCTAAAGAGTGAATGGACCGCCAGAAAAAAGAAAGTAATTGGAAGAAACAACAAAGAAATGAATACTCTCTACTGTGCTCTTATTAGAGAGGAGTATGGCAAGATATCTCATTCACCTCAGCAAAACAAATTTGGGATACTCTACAAACCACTCATGAAGGGACAAGTCAGGTTAAAGGTAAAAAGATTCAATTTTTTACTCATGAGTATGAACTCTTTAAAATGCTACCAAATGAAAAAATTTCAGAAATGTATAACTGTTTTATGGTTATCGTTAATGGAATAAGAAAGTTGGAAAAGTCTTACTGTATAGAGGATATAAATAGCAAGATATTAAGAGTTCTTCCTAAGATGGATTGGGAGGTAAAAGTAGCTTTAATTGAAGAAGCAAGTGACTTGAGCACTCTTCTAACTGATACTCTATTGGGAAAGCTTCTAACTCATGAGATCACTTTATCTCAAGAGAAAATTGATGAAAAAGTTGAAGAAAAAAAAAACAAAGGGCTTACTCTTATTGCTTCCAAAGAATCTACATCAAATAGAAGTGACATAAATGATGATGATGATGAAGAAATGGCTCATCTCACAAAAAGAATAAGAAATTGTATTCTTAAAAAAAAGAAGAAGAATAAGAAGCCTTATGAGGAAACATGATGGCAAAAGAAGCCCATAAGCTATCAAATCAAATGTTATGAATGCGATAGAGTTAGGCACATCAAGTTCGAATGTCCCAAGTTGAAGAATAAAAAGAATTTTAAGAAGAAAGCCTTGGCAGCAACTTGGGATGACTCTAGCGATTCGAATGATGATGAAGAAACCAAGGATGAGTTTACCCATCTATGCTTCATTGCAATTGATGAGGATACTTCTTCTAGCGAAGTAAGTAATTCAGACTTTACTCTTTATGATGATGATGATGCTATAAAAATAAGGGAGACTTTACTTTCAAAGTATCATAAATTGCAAAACAAATATGATAGTTTGAAAGAATTGTCAAACAAATTAGTTGATTCTTGTGAAAATTATAAAGAGGAGATAGTTAAATTAAATGTTTGCAAATGTGATTTGGTGAAAACTATCACTCTAAAGACTCAAGAGGTTGATTCTATTTCAAAGGAAAATAAAATTTTGAAAAATAAATTGCTTTCACTTGATGATTGCATGCCAAAATTTTTAAAAGGAAAAGAAAAACCTGATCACATTCTTAAGTCTTAAAGATGTCCAACTATTAAGTATATACTTGGTTATAATAGTAGTGATATGTCTTCTACCTCCAAAATTACATTTGTTAAAGCATCTAATCCAACACATAAACCATATATTCCACCACCTAAAGTGCATAAAAATGTCATGCATAGCCTAAACATGTTCATCCTAGGAAAATATCTAATCATGAATATAAAACTCAATATCATTCAAGATCGCATCATTTGACTAAAATAAAATGCAATTATTATGGAAAACTTGGTCATATAAATTTCAAATGTCATATTAGAAAAGTGCATTTAGGATACATAGATGATGCTAACCCCAAAGGACCCAAAAGCATTTGGGTATCTAAGAATGGTTATACTCTTAAATGTAGGTGTGCTTGAAATCTACCAAGATTGAAGACTCTTGGTACTTGGATAGTGGTTGCTCAAAACACATGATGGGGAAAGCTAGCTTACTCTCCAACATTGAAGATAAATCAGGAGGCAAGGTAACTTTTGGCGATAATGGCAAAAGTAAAATCATTGGCTTTGGACAAGTCAGTAAGTCAAATAAACCCTCTCTTGATCATTTATTTCTTATTGATAGACTTAAGCATAATCTAGTTAGTGTTAGTCAATTATGTGATATGGGAAACAAGATCATCTTTACCTCCAAGAAATGTTGTGCTAAACGCTTGAAGGATAAGAAAATCTTGTTTATTGGTCATAAAATTGGCAATGTTTATGTAATTGATATTAATGTAATGTATGAGGATGAAGATTGCATGATTTCTTTTCATAATGATTCTTGGCTTTGGAATATAAGGCTAGGGTATGTTGGCATGGAGCATATAGATGATATTAAGAATCATGACCTAGTTATAGGACTTCCAAAGATCAAATTTCAAAAGGATAAACTTTGTGATGCATGCCAAATGGGAAAACAAATCAAAAGTTCTTTTAAGGCCAAGAACCAAGTTTCTTCATCTAGGCCTCTTGAACTTTTGCATATGGATCTTTTTGTACCCTATTCAACTTCAAGTCTAGAGGGTAAAAAATAAGCATTTGTTATTATTGATGATTACTCTGGACTCACTTGTGTTCTATTCCTAGCTCATAAAGATGAAAGTTTTAAAGAATTTAAATCCTTTTCAAAATGTGTTCAAAATGAAAAAGGTTTTTGTATTAGAAGTGATTATGGTAGAGAATTTATAAATAAAGATTTCAAAATGTTTTGTGATGAATATAGTATTTCACACAACTTCTCCTCAACAAAATGGGGTAGTGGAAAGAAAAAATCGCACATTGATTGATATGGCTAGAACCATGCTAAATGAGTATTCCTTGCTTAAGTATTTTTGGGAGGAAGCCATCAATTGTGCATGTTATATTTCAAATAGAATTTTTATAAGCCCATTTTAAGTAAAACCTCTTATGAGCTATGAAATGGTAGAAAACCAAGGATCTCATATCTAAGAATATTTGGATGCAAATGCTTCATATTAAACACTAAGGATAATCTTGGAAAATTTGATTCCAAAACTGACATTGGTGTGTTTCTTGGATATTCTACTTCTAGTAAAGCATATAGAGTCTTTAATAAAAGGACACTAGTAGTTGAAAAGTCTATGCATATGACATTTGATGAATCAAATCCTTCTGAAACTAAAAAATATGATTTGGATGAAGTCACCAATATTTTTGAAAATACTCATTTGAATGATTCATCACTTGACATTGATACTCATGTTGACTCATCTAAAGAAATCAATGAAAGTTTTGAGAATTAACTTATTGAACTTGAGACACCTCAAGGTGAAAATGAAATTCCAAAAGATTGGAAATTTAAAAAGGATCATCCTAAAGATTTGATCATTGGAGAACCATTTAAGGGAGTCACTACTTAATCTTCATTTAATGAGATAATAAATAACCTTGCATTCATCTCTAAGATAGAACCTAAGAACATCAAAGAAGCCTTAGACGATGAAAGTTGGGTAAATGCCATGCAAGAAGAATTGAACCAATTTGAAATAAGTAAGGTTTGGACCTTAGTTCCTAGACCTTTAGTCCACCCAATTATTAGCACTAAGTGGGTTTTTAGAAACAAACTAGATGAGAATGGTGTAATCACTAGGAATAAGGCTAGGCTAGTGGCTCAAGGGTATAATCAAGAGGAAGGTATAAACTATGATGAGACCTTTGCATCCGTAGCTAGACTTGAGGCTATTAGAATGCTTCTAGCATTTGCATGTCAAATGAATTTTAAGTTGTATTAAATGAATATTAAAAGTGCATTTTTAAATGGTTATATTGAAGAAGAAGTGTATGTTGCACAACCCCTCGGTTTTAAAAGTTTTGATTTTCCAAACCATGTTTTCAAACTTCAAAAAGCACTTTATGGTCTAAAACAAGCTCTTAGAGCTTTGTATGATAGACTTAGTTCTTTTTTAATTAAAAATGGTTATTCAAAAGGTAGAGTTGATACAACACTTTTTATTAAAAAGAATAAGAAAAATATGTTAATTGTACAAATTTATGTGGATGACATAATATTTAGTGCTACTAACGAGTCTTTATGCAAGGAATTTTCTAAGTGCATGCAAGAAGAATTTGAAATGAGCATGATGGGAGAATTGAAGTACTTTCTTGGACTACAAATCAAGCAAGAAGAAGAAAGAATCTTCATCAACCAATCAAAATACACAAATGGTTTTCTAAAAAAGTTTAGGATGGAAGGAGCAAAGGCGAGTAGAACTCCAATTAGCTCCACCATTAAGCTTGACAAGGATGATATTACCAAACTTATTGAAGAGAAGAAATATAGAGGTATGATTGGTTGTTTGCTTTATTTAACTGCTAATAGACTTGATATTATGTTTGTCGTATGTTTGTGTGATAGATTTCAATCTTGTCCAAAAGAGTCACATTTGTGTGCAGTTAAAAGAATTTTTAAATATTTAATTGGTACTCAACACCTTGGCTTATGGTATCCTAGAGGCATAAATTTTAATCTTGTTGGTTATTCCGATGCAGATTTTGTCAGTAGTTGTATGGATAGAAAAAGTACCTTCGGTATTTGCCTACTCCTAGGAAATTTTTTTGTTTCTTGGTTTAGCAAGAAGCAAAATTCAGTGGCCTTATCCACCACAGAAGCTGAATATATGGTAGCCGCTTATTGTTGTACACAAGTTTTGTCGATCAAGAAACAAATAAAATACTTTGGTGTGCCTCTAAAAACTATTCCCATTAAGTGTGATAATACCAGTGCCATAAATTTATCAAAAAACCCTGTTCAACATTCAAGGAGTAAACATATTGATATTAAACATCGTTTTCTTAGAGATCATGTGCAAAATCATGATGTTGCTTTAGAATTTATAGTGTCAAATAATCAATTAAATGAAGAAAGGATGAATTTTACAAAACTCTTGAATAAAGAAAGGATGAATTTTAATAAGAGAGAAATGGGCATGTTGGATGGAAAAGTTTTTGAAAAATAATTGTCTTTTCATTGAATGATTTTTCATTTTTTATCTGTTTGTTGGTTGTCGCAGTCGCGACCTAAAGGAGTTGCAGCCATGATTCTCGGTTTGCTTGTTTTGAAAGATTTTTTAGAGTTGCAGTTGTGACTGATTCTTGTCGCAGCTGCTACTCTTCTGATCTATTTTCCATTCCTTCTGTCTATCTTTATAGCAGCCATGACTGACTTGTGTTGCAGCCGCTACCTCTTTATTTGCAACCTCAAATTGTTTCTGTCACAGCTGCTACTTTCTCGATTATGTTAATAGTATTACCTGACAGCTCATATTCCCAACTGCTACTAAAAGAGTCACAGCCACGACTTCCACGACAGTCAATTTTTAAAATTGATTTCTCGCGCATTCTATCACTTTCCCTCTCAACCTAAAATCATTTTCTCTCAAAATTTCTCTCTGTCTCTTGCTTGAATCATCTTTTCACACCATAATGGCACCAAAAAGAGTGAAAACTAAGGCTAGGAAGGGTTAAGAATTGTCCAAACGCCCAAATTTAGGGCAGACCTCCATGCCCTCTCCTCCTTCTAGCTCCTCCTCCTCAGAATCTGCTTCTCCACCTATTCCTCCACTTTCCACCTCAATTCCTTCTGCTACTCCTATTCCAAAGAAGAAAAGGACTCTAGTCAACCATGAAGAGTGGAATCCTACGGATTTGGAAGTTTTGGTTCAATCCTTGAACCCTCAAGAAATTACTAGGTATGAAAACCTCTCTTCCAATCGCTCCATTCTTCCTTCAAGATATATTAACTGGATGGAATTGAAAAGTGTAGGGTTGAGTGAACCAATTAGGGCCAAGTTACAATCTGTCCATTGGCTCACAATGGTTGATATTAGGTGTGACTATTTTCCCTTGCTCACTTTGGAGTTCTTCTCTACTTTTAGTCTTGACGTATCAAGGGGATCCATCTATGGGAACACAAGCTTCAAGCTTTTAGGTAAACCTTATATTCTTTCCCTTAGGCAAACCAGTCAACTTTTCGGGTTTTCTGAAATTGGGGCAATAGGTTTTTCTAATGAGTTTGAAGAAAACTTGAATGATTTTTAGAAGGAAATCACTAGGCCTTCTCAACATTTTAACCCCATACTCTCTAAATCTACTAGTATTAGAGACCCTATTCTCAAGGTGATTCACAGGATAATCACCTATACAATCAATAGTAGAGGCACCGATTACAGTGCATTCTTGAAGACTAAGCTATTTTTCCTTTGGTGCATTAAGAAAGGTCATCCTATTGCCTCTACTAGATGGTTGGTGGATCATTTTAGTAATATTGCTCGGAAGAAATCGGGAGACATTGTCTGTAGTCACTTGGTGACACACATAACATGTGCTATCTGTGAAAACCCTAAATTTGATCCCAACAACACTGCCTTCAGAACTCTAGTTCACAACCTGCTAGAAAACAAATTTCTTGGAGTTATCACTTTGCAGCATATGAGGAATGTTGAAAAGAGAGCAAATGAATCTTTTGCTCTCAAAGGTGATCCTGCTGCTGCTAAGGATGAGGTAGCCACTTTTGAGCAACAGGAAGAAGTTCATGCTCCTTCTGTAGACATAGCAGCTCCTCCTCAGCCTGCAACCCCTGCTCCTTCTATGGACACAACAACTTCTCTTTCTCTTATGGAATTTTTGACTCCTCGCTTCGATGTAATGGAGCAGCGTCGGAATGAAATTATAAAGAGAATACATAAATTGGATGATAGAGTCTCTTCTGTTCAGACTGAAGTAAAAAACCTTTATTAAAGCTACCATTCAGTGCTTATGTTGCCAACAACGAGAGTTTCTTGCAAAGATGGTGAATCATGAGGCCTTCTCTCCATCTACTTTAGACATAGTTGATGCCAAGTCCAGCAGGCATAAGTTTGATGAGTTACGAGCAGAGGATGATTAACACACTCCAGTGGATGTTGCCCCCTTTTCAGCCTATGGACAAAGGCATGGTACCAACCGCTGATGATGTCTTCTCCAGCATTGCAGTCATTGGAGCAGCTGCAGTTGAGAACTCTTCTTTATATCCTGCGACGTACGTTCCTCCTTAGTAGTTTTTAGGAAGTTTCTATGTTTTTCTATTTTTCCTTTTGTTGTTATTATATGTATTGCTTTGTAAATCAATATATTTTGGTTTGATTATTATTTCCCTCTCTTTCCCTTTTATATGCATCTTTGCTTTTTGCCTGGTATCAAATAAAGGGGAATAATTATGTGATTAATCAACTTTTTTAATTGAAATAAGCAAAAATTAAGGCGGAGTTTGTTAAAACACATAATCACACACTGTTTTTATCATTTTTATCATTGGTTATTTGTCACCATAAAAAAGGGGGAGATTGTTAGACCTTAGCATCTTCATCATATCTATTTTGATGGTTACAAACACCAAATTAATGGACTAATGTGTTTGTTTGATTATGTGCAAGATTTTCTAAGTATTTCTCTAAAGTGTTGTAAGATGATGATGTGTCGCGGGCGCGACCACTTGTAGTCGCAAGTGCTACTCTAGGAACAAGATTGATCACAGGTGCGACAAAGTCAGTTGTAGCCTTAAAAAGCTTTAGGTCACGGGCACAAAATTTAATTGAGAATTTCTAAAAATATTTAGTAGCCTCAAGATGAACAGTGTCTCTCCAGTCACGGGTGCGACTAGGTGAAGTCGCAAGAGTGACAAGCTTATTCGCGGGCGCAAAATTAAATTGAGAATTTCTAAAAATATCTAATAGCCTCAAGATGAACAGTGTCTCTCCAGTCGCGGGTGCGACACATAAAAGTCGCGGGTGCGACTAAGTGAAGTCATGGGAGTGACAAGCTTATTCGCGGGCGCGAAATTAAATTTAGAATATCTCAAACATCTAGAAGCCTCAGATGAACAATGTCTCTTCAGTTATGGGCGTAAATCATTTAGTCGTGGATGCGACTAGTTATAATCGCATGATTGACAAGACCAGTCGTGGGCGTGAAATTTAATTCAACCAAGTTCAAAGGTAATAAAAGCTTCACATGCTCAGTGACACATTTGTCACGGGCGCTACAAATCCAAGTCACAGGCGCGATGTGATGAAATTTAAATTTGCACTTTTTCGAGCCAGATAAGAGTTGTAGGTGCAACAATACTAGTCGCGGATGCGACTCACTTGTAAACTAGCTGTTGGAGCGAAATCTCAGGTGCATTTATTGCTGGAAAAGAAATTTAAACGACTCTTTTTTCCCCCAAGCTTATAAATATGAGTTGATTTGTATTAAATGAGATAGTGAGCAACCTTAAACAAGTTCAAAAGTCATTTATTATAAAATCATTCATATTTATTATGCAAAATCAATATATATTTATATTTATTGTAAATCTTCAAAGTTGTTAAAGATTATTGATTATAAGAGAGTTGGGTTAAGAAAAGGAGAATTCTTTCTTCTCATCTATTGTAAATCACTTGGGTTGTGTATGAGCGTAGTTTGAGAAAAATACATTGTAAAAGGATTGAGTGTGAGCCAAAACACTTAGGTTTGATCTTGAACCTGTAAAAGGATCAAATGTAGTAAAATACTCAAGTGTGATCTTGAGGAGTGGACGTAGGCTCGTTTTGGCCGAATCACTATAAATCTATGTGTTAATTTTCTTCTTCTCTTCCTTCATTAAAATTTTAATTGGTCATTATTTTTAAAAGACAACCAATTCACCCCCCTTCTTGGTTGCCAAGGGACTCATAAAAAGTATAATATGGTGAAGACAAATGTCTTAGATACTTGTCCTACCAAGATCACTTAAGAAGCTTTAGTAAACTTTACAAATTATCTAACCCTTAAATCCAAATTAACATTTAGAGTTATAAAACCCTAAATGTTATATTGCCAATCAATCAACATACAACTATCAGTCCCTAAATTTGTCACTTCACTATTTAACTAACTAAAGCCACCATATGCTATATGTTGGTGTGGATAGCCTTGTCATATAAATAGTAGCATACCTTAGCCACCTATATATAGATAATTATGTCACCTTAGGTCGAAGGATTATATGTATAATTATGACAAGAATGAAGATGGTTGATAGATTGTAAATGTCACACCCCAAATTTAGGAACATGACGGTCCTAGGAGGTGGGAATAGTTAACCTACTAATACTCGTACAACCCATTTTAACATGTCTATTAAAACCTGCATCAACTCATTATTTATAATCACATCATGCTATTTCAATTCCATTTCTAATTTTCCATTCATAATCTATAACACATATATAATCATACCATTATAATATATACATTATTTACATACCAAGTTATGTTTTATATTATAAATCTACACAAAAATAACCATGGAGCAGTACTAAAGTATAATATAAAAAATATAGTGAAAGACTATATATGATAAAACATGGTTCCACTTACAGAAGAAAGATGCCTCGGGAACCTCTATTTACTACTCTGAACTTGCAAAATAATCAAAAATTATGAGGTGAGTATAAAAATACTCAATGAGCTATACCAAGGGTAAAGTATAACAATGAATGTAAACCACCAATGAGCACATCTGAAACATAGGATATGAATGGAATAAATAAAGGATTTAAAAATAACCATAAGACAATCAAATAATCCAATCCAACAAATGTGGAATCAATCAAATGGAAAATAATAAGAATGGAAAGGTATAACATATAATGAGCATATCCAATCCAGTATATAATATGGCTATAATCCGATAGCCAATCCAATCCAGTGTATAATACATATGGCTGATCAGACCTTATGGTAAGGTGTAACACCTCAACCTAAACCTAACCTAAACCATTAAAGGGCAATTAGGAGGGAAATTTTTTCTTTCTTTTGAACATGATAATGTTATGTGTATTGATGGTTATGCATGTTATATGAGTTAATTTTAGGCATAGAAGTGGTTTAAAGGCTGTTAGGACAAAAACAGGTGATTTTGAGATTTTGGTGAACTGGGGGCAAAATGGACATTTCACAGCCCCTTCAGATTTTAATGGATTTAACACTATATTTGAAGGTAGAAAATAATTTAAGGACTTGAAAATGATATTATTAAGTTTATTTGAATAATAGTTGGAGAAATAAATCCGATTGAAAACAGTTCCCGGCAAGCTGCTCAATTGAGGTGTTTGAGGTGCTTCAGTTGCACTAAGGGTATTTTGGTCTTTTCCTTTATAATATGGAGTTATAGAGTGTGTGAAACTTATGGTATTAATTTAGGTTTGATTAAATCTAACTATTGGATCAAATGATGAAGAAATGGATGGTTAGATGAATAGGTTGCAAAATTGCTATCATAAGTTCAAAGTATAGGATTTTTGCCTTTGGTTTTGGATTTGGTGTGTCAAATGTATATGGCAACCACCTTTGTTGACTTTGGATGAACCAATAGTATAAAAGTAAGGAAAATGGTGGTTGGATGGCTAGGTTTCACCAAAAGTACCATAAACCTAAATCATTAGATCATACCTTTGATTATTTGATAGATTTTCCCCACCACATCAAATTGTCTTCATCTTCCTTAAGAAAAAAATACAGGAAACTCCATTGTTCTTCCATTGAAGTTTCGACCACCATTCACCAAGTCCATTTCTTATAGTTTTCTTTCCATTTTTGATAGAAATAGGTAGATTCCATCATCCTAAACACTAATCTAACCATAGAATTCAAGGAAAAGCTTGAAAAAGTAACAATTTAATTCAAAGAAGATTTTGAAGAACTTTTGGTAAGTTGTTAGTTTTGAAGTTCTTTTGATTCAATGAAGTTCATATGATGTTCCTTGATATTATTTAGTGATTGAAATTCATTTTGTATGGTTAGAATTCAAAAGAATGGATTGAAACCCTAATAGGAAGAACATTGAATAAAAGTATGGTTTTGATGGATTAATTGCTTCAAATGTTATTCATTTGATGTGTATAGCATGAATTAATGGTGAAATGATTGAAACAAATTGAATTGGAAGGGAAACTAGATAGGCCGAACCATATATGCTTAGGGTTTGGTTTTGTACTTTGTTGTTTTAGGTGTTTAAATGATGGAATGAGTTGTATTTGATGCATATGTAATGAATTGATGGCTTTAAGTTGGAAAGAAATCCATTTGGAAGGAATGTTACTTTGGCCGAAATGATGAACTTGAATGGTGAATATGTGTTTTGATGTTTGTTAGGTTTAAATGCTTAAATGATATACATTTGATGCAATGATATGATATTTGATGAATGGCATTGGAAAATGAACAAAAGGAATGAATTTTGCTTAAGTTGGA